>JAMXBD010002961.1:0-150029 GCA_024138025.1 Combretum micranthum
TTTTGTGCATGACATGTTTAGCACTTAGGGAGAGAGATAGAACTTTCACATCTGAAATTTTTTTTAATATGATAAAGTTGATGCTTAGGTGATAAATTATGAAGTTACAAGCTAATAGGAAATGTATGTTGATGAATGGGTATGTGTAGGTGGAATAAATTGTCAAATAGTATGGAATTGAGAATTTTGATGGAAAAACCTGGTTCGACTGGAGTAGATTGAGGCTTAAAATGAAGTTACAAATGATAAATAATAATGTAAAGTATTAAGGAAAAATAGCCTTTTATGAAGGAAATGGAAGGAACATCAACTTTATATTATAATTGATTTTTGGACAAACCAGGAAGCTTGAAATGTGGTAATATGTATACAAGCTATTTTAATTTATCGAATTGGAAATTAATATTTTTGTTTTTGGTATAATGGTTTTAGGAATAATTAAATAGGTACGGGACATGCTTAGTAAAAATACAGAATACATTGATGATTGTGGTAACTATAGGACATGAACTAGCTGCTAATGAGTTATGAAATGGAAAAAACCTATGTAGTGAATAATAGTTATAAAATTGGTGACATAAGGAAATTAATCTAAAGAGTGACATTTTTAAACGTACTTAAGTGGTGATATATTGACATTTAATTGAATCATGGACATGAGAACAATTGATGATAATAATACACACCTACAAGTGATTATTTGGTTATTAAATTTGATAAGAAGGATATGATATGCTTGTTGGAAATTTTGTAGGATTGTATGTATTATATACTGGAAAAATTTAGAAATATGTATTGGGATCTCAATCGTCACGCCCCTAGGAGTAACATAAACGTGACAGTCTACCATACACAATGCTAAAACCTAAGAATAACTACCTTAGTTATGCAAAGGCTTCCATATCATGTACAAGGCGTACATCATAACCAAGAGAACACATTGAAGTAGCGCAATTTTCATTGATAATGATTAAGTAACAAGGCAAGGAAAATACTTATCATAAAACATAAACAAGGTTGATTGCTGTAAACCCCTGAATTTTTCGATTATGGTTTTGGAATACCAAATCGAAAACCCTAAAGTCTAACCCAAGTTGAAACCGAACCTTAAACAATTTCGATCACGGAATTTCATAAGAGAATTTTCAAAAACAAAAATAGAAAGTTCAATAATCGATCGATTCAAAATCCGAACATGAAAAGATCCGCCTATCCGATCCCTGAGTTAAACCCTCAATTTCTATGGCAAAGATGGATTAAACCTAACCCTAGTCAAACCGGAATTCAAAAGTCAACAAAACCAAGACAATTAAACAATTTCAACTCCGGCAATCCCGCGTTCTCAAACCCTAGAAAACGAAATTAAGTTAATGGCTTAAAATAGTTCGTAATAATATAGGGTAACATAAAAATATCAGATTCACAATTTCGAGTGTCCTTCGGACTCAACGGATCAGTTCTCGAAAAGCATGTCCGAGCTCGAATATTAAAAATATTCGTTAACACCAAAAGACTCGTAATTAAATAAGGATTTCAAAAATATCAGTTTTAGAATTTTTCGGTAACTAAAAATAACAGATATAGCTCGTTTACGTGTATTTTTATTACTACCGGATTTTATATGTCTAGTCTACTATTCATAGTACTATTCCTACTATTCATTACTATTTCACTATCTCTACTTTTTTTACACCTATTTCTTACTACCTACATACCTATTTTCTTACTTTTTACATTACCAATACAACTTTATTCACATCAAACTTTACACTTTATTTCTTTTCATTACAAAAATACAAAAAATCAAATCACTCCCTCTTCCTCCTCCCATTACCGCCGGCCCCTCTCTCTTTTCATACATTATTTTCTTTTTCAATTTATTTTATTACATCCAAAATTCACTCCAAAAATTCTATAAATACCCCATTCCTCCTTCATTCTTTCACACACTCATTTTACATAACAAAACTCTACCAAAATACTCTCTCAAAACCTCTTTCCAACAAATCTCTCACAAAATACTCTCTACCATTCCTACAACTTTAAGAAAAAAATATCAAACACAAAACCCATTCATCTCTTTCAAACCTTCCATTAAACCTTAGGTAAAATCCTACTTAAATTTCTTCATCATGTTCATACAACTTAGCATGAGCTTAGTGTATGTTTCTTAGGCTCATATGAGTTAAAGAAGCAACAATATGTTCATGCTTTGTTTTTGTTCATGTTCCTATTTTACATTATGATGTTGTTTTTATTGTTGTTATTTTTTCTCTAATCTAACTTATGTATATTATGTATACTATATATATATTTATTTAGAGCATATAAGCTCATTGTTGTTATTTATTTCCAAGTCTTGCAATTTATTTATTTACTTGTTTTATGCAATTTATTAAGACTAGTCTTTCTAGTCTTAGACTTGTCCATATCAAGTCAAAACAAATTTCTTTTCTTTTGGGACTAGTCCATTCTTAGTCCCAGGTTGCCTTGATGAAGCTAAGGCTTCCAATACATGATTGGGATACCTTGATAAAGCTAAGGTTCCCAATGCTTGATTATTTATTTATGTTTATTTACTTATAAGTAATTCTTTCTATCTTACTATGTTTTATCTTTAGTTTTACATTGCTACATAATCATATTCATGCATGATTAAGAATGTTGTTGTCTTAAATAAAAATAAAACAAAATAAAAATCAGTTCTTACAAAAGTAAACTAGATTTCTTAACAAAATGAATTTTCTCAAAAGATATAAGTTTTGTTTTTCCAAAGGATAAGCTAATCATAATTTTTAAAGAAGTAGTAAAGTAGATTTCTTCAAAAGAATAAAAGGAACTTATTTCTTTTCTAAATCAAAAATTAAATACCCCATAAAGGAAGAATTTTTAACCATAAAGGATTTTAACTCAACCATATCTTTTATACGACTTAATTATGTTCATTATAGACTTTGAGAATCGCATGCTAAGAAAGTTCTTTCAAAACTTAAAATTTTGTATTATTCTCTTTTCAAAAACTAAAATGAAGTTTTACTAAGTTCTAAAGTTAACAATTCTTTAAGAAAGCTTTTCTTATAAACTTGTCTAAAGGGGTTATTCTATATTAAGTATAAAACAAGTTTTTCAAACCAAGATAAAATTAACTCCCTATTTTAAAGACCAACTTAGAAAAATAAAATTTGTCAAGAAAATAAAGTTTTAAAGGTATATCTATAAAAATATAAGGAAAACTATATTTAATACAACTTCAAATATTTGAAGCTTAAAGAATATTTTGAAAAGCTTATTTTCAATCACTAGAAATAGAGTTGGTAGATAACTTAAAGAACCAAATTTTTGAAAATAATTTACTTTTGAAAAGTAAGAAAATGAAATAATAATAAAACATTTACTCATAACAACTCAAATATATTTTTGTTTTCACAATTCAAAAAGGAGAAATTTTCAAAAGTCTTGTCTTTTAAATCCTTAAAGACAAATTGTTATGAAATATCAATATTGAGACAACACTACAAAGATCATGCATACATATGAGTATAAATATATGTTCAAAGGATTTTTCAACTATATATATATCCATATATTTTTTCTTAAGAATTTTTAGTAAAGTAAAAGTTTGGAAAAACCATATTTTGAAACTATAAATTCGTAACTATTCTGTACCGTGTTAGTTTGCAACCCAAATGGCTTTTTATGACAAAAATAACCTTAGAAATGGATAGATCTTTTCGAGTAGGTAGAAAACGATATATTATAAGCGCAATTCCGAGTTAAAATGACCAAGTTATGGCCATTTTAAGTTGGAATTACCTTCTACGCGAATTTTAACGATCTTATGATATAGTTTTTGATAAGTACCATAGAGTCAATAAGAACTCATTATGGGTATTCTTCTTGATTAGGTGAACCCAAGGAGGAGTATTCATACCCGGAGGATTATTTTGATTAGTGGATTTACCGATCGACTCATCCGTAAGAAAGATAGATCCTCATGGCCAAGTGAGTTTATTTCCTACCTTTTTCATACTTGGTTGTGCTTGTAGCTAGAAGCACTAGAAGTAGGAAAAGATGAAATGAATTATGTATGATAATATTGGTTGAAAGAATGTTAAGCATACCGAGGCATGAATCGTTGTTAATTAATGTTTTGCTATTATTCTGTTGGAGTGTGTGCAAATTCTGTGATCACCTTTAAATTACTTTAAACATATACTATGAATTATATTAATTGATTCATGCATATCACGTAGTTAATTTCATTGCATAGCTGCTAATCTCGATGGGACAAGAGCTTAGTAGCCGGGTGTGCAGCAACCAGAAATCTACAAGATGGGCGATAGGTGCCTGAAAGAACTATTTTGTGATGCTAGTAGGAGCCTGAAATAAACTACATGAGTTGGATTTTGAATTGGGTTTTAAAGAGCTTGGAACACCTAACCCTGAATGGAGGGGTAAATCCATTCAAACATATGATTTCCGATAGATCATATGTATTACTTGATCACGTGTTTGATGCATTCATATGCTTGTTAATAACTTGTTTGAAATTATTTATACAAGTACGTTGATTCAGGAATATTCTCACTAAGCTAGTATGCTTATACTCCGATAGACCTTATTGTATCAGGACAATATCTTTTATGCCCGATGATTTCATATACTCAAGTAGGATGATGTCCTCGTAAAGCTTGTAGAAATCTTTTGAAGATCATAGGTTAATTATCCTTTAATATCTTTTGGTGTTAGTATTATTTGGTTGTGGGAAAGATTAAGTTGTTATTATGATTGTTTGGAGAATTATAAGGGAAAGACCCTAAGATGATGTAAAGATTATATTCTATTAATGATAAATTTGATATTTATTTAGATTCTTGTATTACTATATTTACTATCTCAAACTATACATCCCACCGGTGTTTCCTATTGTTGTGATAGATGCCTTACATATGGTGTTGAAAACTTTCGCATGACTTCGGGAAGTCATTCTTAAGTTTTAATAATGTATGTGGCGGATTGCCACGTCTAGGGTACCCTTTGGGGTGTGACAATTACAAATGTAAGCCCCGAAAAATTCCAGTAAATAATTCCAAAATGAACTTAAAAAATAAACCCTAAAAATGACTCCAAATTAAAACCGAACTTCGACTATCCCTAAATCATGAACGAATCCAGAAATTTCTTAATCTTGAGAAAAATAAGAATCCTTAAATATAAAATAAGAACTCAACATACTTCAAATCCAAAACCACTACGTATGACAAATTTCATACTTAACTTTGACTTATAAAATCGGGTAATATAGAACCCAAAAACAAATTATTAAAAAGTAAATAATGATTAACCTTTGGAAATAAAACTCAATTCAATAATTCCGAAAACGTTAAGAGATATTAAGTACTTATAAAAATTAAATTTAAAATAAATTTCTTAAATTAAATATGTTTTATAAACATAAAATGTCATTTTCCAAATTGGCAAAGATTTAAACCAGAGAATCACCCGGAAACCCTAAGTGGAATACAGTAGTTTAAGTCCAGCAATCTCGCGCCCTTAACCCTAGAGGCCGAGGTGTAGTTTAAGTGTGTAGAATAACTCATAGTAATATAAGTTCGCTTAAAAATATCATATTGGTAAATTGTTGACCTATTTCGAACCCGTTAGGATACAGACTTTGAAAAGCGTGTCCAAGGGCTCGAGATATCAAAAATATACCATTAATACCATTAGACTCGTATTTTCATAAGGATTTCAAAAATATTAGTTTTATAATTTTTCGATAACTAGAAATATCTGATTTTTCGATTACATTCTTATTTTATTACTACCGGTAATTAACTAATCTTTTAGCACTATTCATTACACAATTTTATTATTCTTGTAAACCCTTATATTTTTAGAAAAATATTTTATATATCATAGAAAATTTTGTTTTTTCAAAATTTAATTCGTTTTGGGTTTTTACGGGGATCAATTTCTATTTAAAACCCGATACTAAAAATAAAATAAATTAATTTAATAATTGAAAAATATTTGAATTTTTTTTTATTTTCATATAATAATTTTTTAGAATTTATCGACTTATAAAAATATCAATTATAGCTCATATTCGCGTATTTTGATCATACCAATAATATATTTGTTGAAATACTAAAATAATTCAATTAATTATTTAATTTTATTTATGAAAATTCTGCCACTCCTTTAAAAATATTTTTCTTAATTTTATTTTATATATTTTTTCAATAAAAAGTACTTTTTCAACCCATACTTCAAGTACAATTCATTTGTCACTTCTACACATTATTCAAGTTTTCTTTCTCTCTTTTTACATTCCATTCCCCTACTTGAACAGCTGACCATACTCTCCAAAATAGCCACTTTTCTTTAATTTTAATAATTTATTTAATGATTTAAAGTCTCATTTAGTTAGCGCGTTAAATGACACAAGTGACATTTTCAAAATTCAAGTTACAAGACAATTTAACTTCTCTCTCTCTCTTGCCAAATTCACGTGAAGCCCCCTATCAAATTCTGCCATTTTTTATTTTTTTTTCTTTTAATTAATTAACACTCATTTAATGCACTCCTCTCTCTATTTTAAAGCCTTATACTTATACACTTTTTCTCTTTGCAAACCCTACCTCATTTACTCTCTCTTTTCCTCTCTTTATTTCTTTCTTTCCCTTGTTCTTGCAAGAGAAAACAAGCTGCCCCCATCTAAAAAAATCACTTCCACACTCCATTCTTGAAGATTCTCTAAGTATGCCTTCTTCTTAAGCTTCCATAAATGATATAGGTAAAGTATAGTGAGACTTTCATGCATTAGATAACCTTCCATAAGCTTAAAAAGCTAAGGATGATGATGCCAAAATGAAACACTCCTCTTCTCCATGATTATTCTCTTGTATTATTATTATTTTCCAGCAAAAAATAGTTATATTTTGTAGATCTAACAATTTTTGTAGCTTTGATTTTGTTTATGTTTTAGATCTTATTATATGAGTTATTATTTTCTTATTGCTAATGATTTATGCATATATTCACCATTCACATAACTATCTTAGTATTCATGCATTTATAACTAGTATAGTAAACTAGATCTAGTTGTTTTAGGTTCATAAATGCATTAGACTTTTAATTTATTTTCTTAAATAACTTGTAATAGCATGATGATAGTAGAAAAGTTTTAGAAAGCTCAAGATCTATTTTAATTTCAACAAAAATCATTTTTGAAAATTCGGATAAAAAAGGAACCATATTCAGAAAAGCTATTTTTCAACTTCAAAATGTGTATTTTTCATTTTAAATGAAGGGATTAAGGAATAGATATCATAAATGAATGATACCATGCATTTCTTTTACACTCATGTTCATCTTATGCGCAGATCTTGATTTTGAACTTGAATAAAAATAGTGAAATTCGTATCTTGGCAAAACCTATATTTAAAAACTACTTTCCAAGTCTCAAAATGGAAGTTTTAGTTGAGAAAATGAAGGTTTAGTGGATGTATATCATCAAGACTTCTTTTTACAAGAATCAAAGGTGATTTTCAAAAGTTATTTTTAAAATAAAAAACTCATTTTCGGATTTAGGCCAAGGCATAGTTTAAAAACATGTTTTACAACTCAAAATGAAGTTTTTATTTAAGAAATGGAAGGCTCTTAAGATATGATATGTAAAGGATGATTTTTCCTAAGTTTAGATGAATTTTATCAAAAGATATGTCCAAAAATAAATTTTGTCAATTCGGATCTCAACCAAGACCAATTTTGAAAACTCATTTATCAACTTCAAAACTTGTGTTTTATATGAAGAATGAAGAGTTTAGGTCATAGATATCATCAAGTAATGATTTTTATAAATTAAGATGAGATTTGCTAAGAAAAACATGTAGAACAAGGAGTAGAAATAAAATAGGAAAATTTGAGTTGTTGTCATTTTAAGAAATTCGTAATAATGGAGTAATGGTATGAAAACCCATATTTTTCAAACTCAAATTAGAAGTTTTATTAAAGAAATGAAGTTCTTAGTGGCTAGGTATGGTTGAGCCTTAATTTTCTAAGTATCAAATGATTTTTACTTAAAGGAATCACCGCAAAAACAATTTTTACAAAATTCGGATTTTGGGATGAACAATTTTAAAAACATGTTTAGAAAGTGTAAAATTGGAGTTTTTATTGAAAAACAAAGGTCTTATGGAATATGCATAATGAAGGCTTAATTTTAATAAGAATAAATATATTTTATCAAGGAATTTTTCTAAAAATAAGTAGGGATTGTCAAGAATACAATATTAGCCTTTCTAAGTTAATTTTTCATAAAGTCTTACAAAAAAAAAATTCTAAAAATTTCTTTTATTCAATATTATCAAGAACATGTATATATATATATATATATATCTCATGACATATCATTTATGTTAGTAACTTGTTCATATTGTATGTATACTTGCTTTGGATAGTAGAAACCTTACAAACATTCATAAAACTACTTTTCAGAATTGAGTTTCGCTACTGATAAGAACTGATCAGAACTTTTCAAAACTTCAAAGTTTTCAAAACTTAAATATGATATTAGAATTGGATAGATCTTTCGAAGTAGATAGAAATCGATGTATAATTTTCTAAATTTCGAGTTAAAACGACCAAGTTATGGCCATTTTAAATTGGAATTCCCACTTAGGATGAGAATTACGAATTCGATAGTTTGGATTACTTTGAGTTGAAATACTTATAAGAGTATTTTTTTCCTTTTTAGGTGACCCCGAAATCGATGATTCCCTACCACCGGATTCCTTTTACGAAGAGATCTGTGATCCAATGGTCGAGTGAGTTTTCCTTTTATTTTGTTACCTTGATTGTGCTTGTAACTAGTTGTATTAGAATTAGGAAAAGATAAAATGGTGATGAGTTGTGCTATAATCTTGGTTGAATGAATAATAAGTATATCGAGGCGAGACTTGTTGTAAAATCATTGTATGAGTTAGCATAGACTTGAATTGTTTGAAATTCTCTATGATCGCTCTTAACCTACATAATTAGCATGCCACGATTATATGAATAAACTGTACATGCATATCACACATTGTGTCACATTGCATTGGCTAATATACCTTTAGTAGGACAAAAGTATATTAGCAGATGGTGAGGGGCCAATGTTAACATTAAGGATGCAAAATCACTTAAGTTAATGGAAGTGGTGTAGGCACTTGAATCAACTACATAAAACAACAAGAGAAAGAGATTGGGATTATGGTTGCATGACTTATGGACCACCCCACTCAAGATTGGAATTATGGTTGCATGTCTTATGGATCATCCTAACCCCAAATGGAGGGCGTAAATCCATTCACATATGGCTATCGGAAAGTCATATGCTTGTCTGCTCATGTGTTTGTTCATGCATAGCATATGGATGAATTATAACTTGCTAGTTATGGTACGAAATTAAGGGAACTCTCACTAAGCTAGTGTAGCTTATACCCCAATAGATGTTTGAATAAACAGGTTGACGGGAAAATGCTACTTAGGGACCGAGATGGTTGGACCCGAATATAACTTCGGGATTTCGACAAGAAGCAAGAATGCTTGAAGATATTAGCTGAGTGTTATGAATTGTCTTGTAAAAGTTTGTGTAGTGGAATCTGTGGATGAATTGTAAATGAAGTATAGTGAATTGTATTTCCTTTGCATTGTTACTCAAGTTGTATCAATATAAAATGTATCTCTCCAATGTGTCTCCTCTATGTGTTAGACGCCTTGTACATAGTATGGAAGCCTTCGCATGACTGAGGTGGTCATTCCTAGGCTTTAATGTTGTGTACGACGGACTACCACGTTTAGAATACCTTTCATAACGTGACAACAAATCTCAGGGACATACCCCCATTATTGTCTTCAATTCAAAATAAATACATTTCATATAAATCTCCAAAATACTAACAAAGCACACAATACATATAAGGAATTTACAAAATAACTTCGTCCTATGTTCCCATTGCCTCCATAAAAGTTTAAACTCCATCTATGGCTTCCTTAATGTCATCATCTTCAAATAAAGCCACGGTTATACCTGTTTCAACAAAATCTATGGGGGTATAAGCTTACAACTAGCTTAGTAAGATATTCATTTTCAATCGCACCATGATTTCAAACAAGTTCATTTAATTTTTTATGCATATGCTATGTATTCTATGCAACAATCACATGATTACATAAATATATATAGTTATCTGGGAACTATATGTAAAATGGATTTACTCCTTCGTATCAAAAGTTAGGGAATTATTGATGAAGATCCTCTCGATGTTCTACTGCTAGTCCCTAGGCCCCTACCCAAAGAGTTCGGTTGGCACGACTCCGAATCTAGAGTCGTATTCCTTGAGCGATGTGGATTATCTGGGAAGGAGCATGACCCGTGTCCCAGCATGATAATAACCCATCCAACTCTACGCATAGGAGTAGCAGCCTTCTAAAGGAAATGTGACTCGATGGATGCTATACGTGATCGTTTGATTTTCTTAAGCCAAACCTTATTAAGGTTTATTAGGGTCGATCAAACAATTTAGTAAACAATAAGCAAGCATACAAGTAGGTAGATAAAATACTTAAACAAGCAATTCGAAGTTGCAATATTCTTAATTCTCATTTCACTATAGAATCACATATATACATATCCCTGAATTCCTCATACATGTCCATTTTTATCTTTTCTTAGTATTCTAATGCCATTATTCTACAAGTATAAGCAAGTGACGAAATTAAGAGGAATAACTCACTCGTCCATTTTGCAATCTTCTTAATCGTAGTAATCCTCAGGAAGGAAAATCTCGTATTCTACATCCCCTAGACAAAAGAAATACCTGGGATGAGTATTTCGTAGGATTTCTACTTAAGCTTTCTAATTTTATTTCACTATGTTCGTAAAAATCGCGTAGGATGAAATTCTAAATTAAAATGACCATAACTTGCTCACTTTAACTCGAAATTTCACATATAATATACCATTTTCTACCTACTTAAAAAGATCTATCTATTTTTAGGGTTATTTTTATCATAGAAAGCCATTTGGGTTTGGAAGTGGTGAGGTATAGAATCCTTACGATTTTTTGATTTCTCAAAACACAAATTTTCAAACTTTTTCCTTATCCAAAAAAAGAACATCCTTTGAAAAAAATTATAAATATTAAAAAAAACTTTAATATAAATATATATAAACTCATGTTCTATGCAAAATTCCAATGATGTTGTCTCAATGATTATATTTCGTAAAACAATTATCTTGCGGGGTTAAAGACTTAAATCTTAACAATTTCTTTCCTAAGTATTGTGAAAGAGCTTTATAATTTCTTGGATTATTATAAATAAGTATATTCTTATTTTTTTTTCAATTTCTTTTCTAAAATAAATAAATTTTCTTTTAGCTTTGGTCTTCTACAAATTTTACTTTTAGTGATAAAAATGAAGTTTTCAAATGTTTTATTAAGTTGTTGATAACTTATAATAATTTGAGTTATATATATTTTCCTTTAAAAAAAAATGGCTTTGATAAACAAGTCCTTTTTCTCCTTATATTTTCATTTTCCAACTTTTTTAAAAATAAACTTCATTTCTAAAACTTGGTCTTTTAACTCTTTAAGCAATTTTACTTGGAAGGACATCATGTTTCAATATTTTATTAAGTTTTTGATAATATATATTGTTCTTTTGTAACTTGTTATGTTTATATTCCTTTTTATTTCTTTGAAAATGATTTATCATTTAAAAACTTGGCAACTTCTATTTTTTTTAAGTGAGTTTATAATATAGTGATTTGATTTTATCTTAACTTATAAAATTTAGTCTAGTTATTATTTTTTATTATGGAGTTGGTAAAATCCTACGAGTAAGCTTTTTGAGAAAAATTTGCTTACCAAAGAATTATTAATACTAAGTTTTAATAATCTTTATGTGACTTATCATAATAAAAAAAAATATTTATTTTGTTGGTTAACTTCTTAGAGGAAATCATTTTCATTGTTATTTAAGAAAAGTCTTTGTGGGTTTAAAAAAAAGTTGTTGAAATAATTTTTCCTATGTGAGTGATAATAAAATCTTGATTTAGTAGTAAGGATATATATATTTTGAGAGAGTTTGGTTTCATTTTCCATCATTAAAGAAAATTTCTACTTTAAATTTTGTTGAGACAATATCATTATGATGATGTATGTATATGAGCATGCAGTATGAAAATGATGAAAATATAGGAAAGATATAAGGAGCAAATAATAAGTAAGATAATAATATCAAGTATTGGGAACCTTAGCTTCATCAAGGTAATCCGGTCAAGTATTGGAAGCCTTAGCTTCATCAAGGCAACCCGGGACTAAGAATAGACTAGTCCCAAAAAGAAAAGAAAAAGAAAGAATAGAAAAAGCAATAATAAGTGCATTAAGAATAATAAATGCAAGTTAGCAAGAGTTAGTAAGCATTTAGGCTCTATGAAATATATAGAGATACATATAGATAATAATATATATATGTTGGTAAATTAGAAACATAATAACAATACTAACAACATAAGATCATTATAATATCAAGATAATAAAATTGGAATTTCTTGGCATATGCAAAAACAAAACATAAACATGTTGTTGCTTCTACAACTCATATGAGTTTTAAGAAACAACACCATAGTCATGTTAAGTTACATGACATAGGAAAATAAATGGTTGGAAATCTGTCACGCCCCGAAGGGTACCCTAAACGTGATAGTCCGCCGTATACAATATTAAAGCCTACGAATGACC
Organism: Combretum micranthum; assembly: GCA_024138025.1. Taxonomy (NCBI): domain Eukaryota; kingdom Viridiplantae; phylum Streptophyta; class Magnoliopsida; order Myrtales; family Combretaceae; genus Combretum; species Combretum micranthum. The sequence continues at coordinate 12,792 of JAMXBD010002961.1, forward strand.
ACCCAAGTCACGTGAAGGCTTCCATACATATACAAGACGTCTAACACATGGAGAAGACTCATTGGAGTGATACATTTTATGTTGATATAGCTTAAGTAACAATGTAAAGGAAATTTGATTTACTATACTCCAAATATAAACCATTATACTTCAATTACAATCATTAAAAGATTCTACTACATAAAACTATTACAGGGCAAATCATAAAACCTAGCTAATAACTTCAAGCGTTCTTATATCTTGTCGGAATCCCGACGTTATTCCCGGCTCCAACCATCTCGGTCCCCACTTAGCATTCTTGAGATTACCTGTTCATTCAAACATCTATTGGGGTATAAGCTATACTAGCTTAGTGAGAATTCTCTTAATTCTGTATCATAACAAGCAAGTTATAATCATCCATATACTATGCATGAATAAACACATGAGCAAACAATTATGTATGGGCATCCGGAACCCACACACAGAACGGATTTACACCCTCCGTATCTTGAGTTAGGGATGGTATTGAAGTCTACACGAGCGCTGCTAGTCCTCAAGCCCTCGGCTCATAACACTTAACTCGGCCAGGCTCACCCATGGTGTTGGTCCCGAAAAGATAACCAAGAGGGGGTGAATTGGTTATAAAAACTTGTTTTTAACAATAATTTCAAATAAAATCCACACCACTTGATTATACTTTAAAATGGCTTTAGATTTCTCGTAAAAGTGAAAATCACAAATGAACACTTAAAAACAACACAATAGATCAAAACACAATGCTCAAGCACTTGAAAAATAAGTTTGAGTTCTAAATGTTTTCTTCTTTGAACTTTCTGAAATACCCTCTGAGTAACCCTCTGACTCAAGAACAATAATCACACTACTCTCTGCTTCACTTTCTGACTCAAGAACACATGCAACAGGTAATATTAAATTTGCACGAAAATAAATAGAGATGAGAGTAGAGATAGCAAATTCGATATATAGAGGTTCCGCCTTGAGCGTCAATCCTCTCTTCCAGCTCCAAGCCAGGGTCACCGGTAATCCACACCTGTTTTGTTCCACTAATCCAATCAATTAAAATCGTTACAAGAAGTTCACAATTCACTCAGCTTGATTCTCTTAAACAATCAAACTACTGAGCCTACTTGTAACTCACAATCATTCAAACAATAAGTAGTTCAATATCTGAGGAAAACAATAACAATCCTCTACAGTATTGCAATGAAGAAGATGAACAGTAACGAATGCACAATTTCGCTCTTTTCCTTTTTCGAAAATGTTATCCTCTATCTGTATTATTTCTGACTAGAAGCTCCTGGATTTTATTTGTTTCCTTCAACGTTCGAATTTGAATTTTCCAGATAAGCCTCAATTTCAAATTTTCGAGAAAGATGATATGATAAGCTCTGTTTCCATATTTTTCGTTTGGCATAATCCCTTCAAGTTTATCGTCATAATCTGCCTTGCTTTTGAAACTAGAACTTCTGATAAACTTCCATAAGATTAGGATAACCTCAAATCACTATAATCCTGCATAAAATTCTCAAACAAAAGAAATTCGAATTACTTTTCCGTTGAACTCATCTGCCACTGTTCATGCTTCATCTTCTTTCATTACCGCTCATCAGATTTATTGATTCTAATCTGATTTTAGATAAGCTCTATAATTTTTCGCTTGTGTCTTATCCTGTAATATCTATTTCCTTCATTTACTTTTATGCAATTTATCCAAAATATTCATAATAAGAAATAATCTTAAATTGTCATGATTATATTTAAATCCATAAAATGAAAACCCTGTGGATATTGATCCAACTTATGTGGAACAGATTGAATATATTTCCCAAATACATCCAATCTTTGGAGCTAGGTCTTCAATTGATCGATTAAAACTTGTTTTTCTTAAAAATATATCACACTTTCTGACTTTTGTTTCTGATATACCTTCTGCAGATTATATTGTACCTTCTGACTTTTCTTCTGATATACCTTCTGCCTTGTTTTAAGAACTTGTTTATAAGAAATGTACCTTCTGACTTTTCTTCTGATATACCTTCTGCCTTGTTTTAAGAACTTGTTTATAAGTAATGTACCTTCTGCCTAACTTTCTGAGTATTCTTCTGAGTTGTGTAAAGAATTAATTTCTAAACTTTTTTACAAACTTTCTGACAAACACAACTTAAAATAATTGTTATTTCATTCTTTTTGTTATCATCAAAATCTATAATTGAGAAAAACCAACATTTGGAATACATCCCCGATGCGCCTTAGTTCCCTATGAATGAGCTCTGGCACCGATCTCATTATCCAAACGAGTCATCATCGAACCATACCGATCGACTTGCGTAGGAGTAGCACGCTACCAAATGTAATATGTCCAATGCGATGCATGACCAATTTAATTTTTTGCTTAGGTCAAAATATTCATACATTCTTTAGAGTGACCAACCAATATCATACACATAATAGAAATAATATGAACAGTGCAGTTATCCAATCGAATCGTGGTTTCAATATGCTTTAGTATTCTTTGACATACATTCATCACAGTCTCATCATATATCCCATCCCCATTCATATCGATTTTTATCTTGTTTCTACAATTCTAATGCGACTAGCTACAAGCACAAACAAGGTAACAAAATAAGAAGAAAACTCACTCGGCCATTGGATCATCGGTCTTTTAGTAAAAGTAATCCGGCGGTAAGGAATCGTCGATTTCGGGATCACCTAAAAAGGAAGAAATACTCTAATAAGTATTTCGTCACTTAACTAATCCAAACTATCTTATACAAACTATCAAATTCATAATTCTCGTCCTAAGCGGGAATTCCAATTTAAAACGGCCATAACTTGGTCATTTTAACTCGGAATTTTGCAAATTATATATCGATTTCTATCTACTTCGAAAGATCTATCTAATTCTAATATTATATTTAAGTTTTGAAAACTTTGAAGCTTCGAAAAGGTCGGATCAGATCAGAACAGTAGCAATTTCAATTCCGAAAAATAGTTTTGTAAATGTTTGTAATGTTCCTACTATATAGATTAGCTATACATGTAATATGAATGACTTCCTAAAGTGAATGACATGAGATGAGTTTAATGTATGCATGATCTTGATGATTTTGCTAAAAGAAAATTTTATAACTTTTTATTTTACAAGACCACAATAATAACTACTTATGAAAAATCTAGTTTTCTAATTTTGACATTACACTAGTGTTTTGGAATTCATTCTTAGGAATTTCTAGTTATCTTAGTTAAAATTGAGTCTTCATAACATATACTACCAAAGGCCTTCATAATTAAAGTGCAAAATTTGCATTTTGCACTTTGCAAATATGTTTTCAAATAGGATTTACTCAAAAATTCGAATTTTTAGAAATCCACTTTTTGAATGATTCCTTTGGGAAAAACTTGTTTAATGCATTAAAATTTAAGACTTTACTATACCTACTACTTAAGGACTTCATTTAATACATAAAACTTTTATTTTGAACTTGGATAATAATTGTTTTCATGGGCATCATCCAAAGTTACGAATTTTACAAGTTGACTACTAACTTAAAATTTTCCATCCTGATTCTACTTCTTGTTTTACACATTAATCTCATCAAAACTCATTTCAACTTGTAAAAATCACCACTTAATGATACCTATTACCTATACCCTTCATTCTTCACATAAAACATGAGTTTTGGAATTGATAAATGGGTTTTCAAAATTGGTCTTGGTTGAGATCCGAATTTACAAAATTTATTTGTGGGCATATCTTTTTGATAAAATCTATCTAAACTTATGAAAATCCATTCCTTACATATCATATCTTAAGAGCCTTTCATATTGTAGACACCCAATTTTTGCCCAATTAATTAAGGCTTAAAATTTAATTAAACTCATTTAAAAAAAAAAGCCTTAATTAAGTATTGATGAAGTTGGCTAAGTGATCAAGGCACAGGCCAAATGGCCTGTTGGTTAAATGCATTGATCCACACACATCCAAGCTCAATGACACAAGTTCAAACCCTAGCAAAGGCAAAATTTTGTCTTTTTATCATCTCATTATTTTTGCCTTTGCATCTTCCTCAAATGTGACTTTTTGCCTTACTTTGCATCAGTTTTTAACTGACAAGACATCATTGATTGTCAAAATTGATGATGGAATTGCAAAGTGGTTATAGAACATGAAAGATTAGTGCAAAAAACAACCCAAAAGTCACAAAATTCAATTTATAAAGCATTCAATTGCACATGAATGAGGAGTTACAAAAATTGATGAAATTGGACAATTAATCTATCCACATTGGATGAATCTGACATGGAATATGAAGGATCAATCATCAATTCATCGGTTAAGAATGAATCAAGCCCAAATTTTTGGTTAAATTCGTGGAAAAACAAAGAGGCAAAAAACGATTCATTTTCGAAACTGTTTGAAACGTAAAATTGAGCTTGCAACCTATAAATAGGAGGTCCTAGGATCAAAAGGCACAAGTCAATTTCAAGAAAACACATACATAACCATATCAATTCGAGATTCTCGAATTTAGGAAGAAAAATTCGAATTTTTCAAATTCGAAGTGATTGAATCGAATTTGATCAAAATTGAGTGTGTTAGGAATGTTAGAAACCTAATTTTGATGTTTTAGTGTGCTTGGATTTGATCAAATTGATCAAATTAACCTCTGAAATTTTTTTTTAATTTTGGATTTGCGCCGCCGTACAACCACCGCCGGAACCGCCCTTGCCGCCGTTCTGAGTGAACGCCACCACCACCAAAGGACGCGCCACCACCATAGGAGTCGGGCCGACAAGCTTCCAGCCACCGAGGACCACCGGAGCCGCCGGAATCCGCCCCGAAAAGTCGCGTCATCGTCTTCTTCACCCGCCGGAGCTCCGAGATCCGACCCGAAGATCCGAATCCAACCCGTCGGTCATCGGTCAACGGTCGTCGGTCATCGGTCAACTCTGATCAGACGGTCCAGATTTCATCAGGCAGATCAGACGGTCCAGATTTGATCAAGCAGATCAACGGCCCAGATTTCATCAAGCAGATCAGACGGTCCAGATTTGATCAAGTAGATCAGCGGCCCAGATTTCATCAAGCAGATCAGACGGTCCAGATTTGATCAAGCAGATCAGCGGCCCAGATTTCATCAAGCAGATCAGACGGCCCAGATTTAATCATTCGATCAACGCCCCAGATTTGGTCAATTCGATCAGACGATCAGGATCAGTCAACGCGATCGACGCTCCAGATCTCGTCCGCTTCATCCGACGGTCCAGGTTAATCCGCATTATTTTATTATATTTTTATTATATAATTAATTTCGAAAATAATAAAAAATAGCAAAAAATAGTAAAAAATTCATAAAAAATTCAGAAAAATTCAGAAAAATACAGAAAAATATAAATAATTATTTTTTATATAAATTTATTTTTTTTATATTTTTTGAATATTTTTAGTATGTATTTATACATAAATTGCTTTTAGAAAATGCATATTTAATGCATGAAATAATTTTAATATATTTAATATATTCTGAATATGTTGTGAATTTATGTGATGATTTTTTTAAAAAAAAAAAATAATAATAATAATTAACAAAATAAAAAAAATGATAAAATTGGATTTTCCAAAACCAAAATTTAAAAAAAATAAAATAATAAAATAATAAAAAATGATTTTTGACTTAGAAAAATTGATTTTCATGAAATAAAATCAATTGATTAGATCATAGGATCATCAAAAATGATTTTCATAAAAATTCAAAATTTAATGAACTTAAAGTGAAAAGTTCAAAAAATAAAATTGATCAACAAATTAAGTTCTTTTTTAAAGAACTACGTTTTGTCTGATCTCGATTAGCGAGTACGTAGGCACCTGCGGGGCGACATAAAAAATAAAAAAATGTTTTTGTTTTTTTATATTGTGAATAAATATTTTGTAAATATAATATTTTGTTGATATTATATTTAAAAAAAAATAAAAATAAAAATGAAGAAAAGCACATAAAAAAAAAAAATGATAATGTGATTTGTGAATATTGTTTATAATTTTATTTGATTTTTGAGCATGAAAAGGATAATTATAAATTTAAAATTCCGAAAGTGGTAACCGATTTGGTTTTAATAGGTTAGCCCCCGAATCCATGATATCTGGTTTTAAAAGTTTGTTTTTTTAAATCAAATTTTCGCAGACTAGTAGCTAAGTTAGGATCAACCGACCCATTGATCCTAGCTTTTATTTTTTTCCCGATTTATATCGGGTGGCGACTCTAAAAAGTTTTCAAAAATTAAAATTTCTTTTAACCCCTAGTCGAGGATTCATGTTAAATGGGTTCGGGTTTAATGTGAATCGGGTTAGGAGAAATGAACCAGATAGTGGAAAAAATCCAGGCTCGACAGCTTGGCGACTCCACTGGGGACTGTAAATTTTTTTTTTAAAAAAAAGAGGGCTAGCCACTTAGGAATTTTAAATTTTAAATTTATCCTTGCTCAATTTTTGTGAATATATGATTCTTTGTATATTATCTTGAATAATTGTTTTGTAAATATATACTAGCCTTGCAAATATGCAAAATAGAAAACAAAAGTTTGATTTCTTTGTTTGCATTTGCATTAGCATGAATGTGTGCTAGATACGGTCGTACCAGGGCCGTCTTAAGAGCCTAAGCGAGGAGGACGAAGTAAGGTCCGGGGTGCTGTCTTTCCACCCTCTAGATCAAGAAATGTCCTCCCACTCCGGTTTAGTACTACTAAATCGGGGAACCTATAGAACCCTACCAAATCATGCATTCATTAGCATGGGATTTGACCAACTTTTTCTAAAAAAATGAAGTTGAAATATAAATGTATATGTGTAAATACTTAAAAAAAAAAGAAGATTCTAAAAAAAAAAAAAAGCTGTCAAAAAATTAAAAATCTTGTAAATATTAGCTTATACCTTTTAAAAAAATTTTTCAGAAAATGATGTCTTCAACCGACAGTAGCGATAGCTTATGGGCTCGCCTTATTAGAGAAAATCGAGTGGAACCTTTCAAGGATCCGATGCTCCTACTGGACCGATGGTTTGTCAGTTTTACTCCAGTCCAAAAGTCATTCATTGAGGATAGGTTAGGCCCGATCCTTAGCCTACCAAAGATACATGTTCCATTCACCATGTTCCGGGCCCTCACTCATCTATGGGAACCTGAAGAAGCTGTCTTCCGTTTGGGTCAGCATGTACTTAGCCCAACCATTGAGGAATATACTAGACTACTCCAAGCACCTCCTACCTCTGAAGGAATCTATATTCCAAATTTCAAGCATAGCCCGGTCCGTGTTATATCAGAATTTTTGGGGATCAAGAGGGGACCAATAATTGAAGCCATCAAAGATTGTAATGAATATTGCATCCGCCTAACCATACTGATGGACTGGTTTGGGACTCCTGAATATTTTAAAAACAACCGAGCCACTTTCAGTATACCACTTGAAGTTTGGGAAGAAAACCGGGTTAATGCCTTCATAGTAGCTGCTTTTGCAACTATTCTCTTCCCTAATGGCAATTTGTTCATCCACTTCCGGGTCATAGAGCTGGTTTCTCAATATTTAGCTGGCAAATCCTATGTCCCCTCTTCTAGCCGAACAAGTCCGTAGTCTGAATCACATCAAGTCTAAAGGACAAGGCAAGTTCAAAGCAAGCATGCATTTACTGATGATTTGGTTTGCTAGCCACATTAAGCACTACGGAAAAGACTTGGCTAATGGATCCCTCATCAGCCTGAAATATGATCTCATCCAATCTTTTGCTGAAAGGGTCCACATGGAAGATGATCATCCTCTATGGGATATAATTGCCATTCTTGAAGACATGCCACCTGAAGACATGATGTGGCAAGCTCGCTGGTTCAAAAGCCCTGCAGCCATCCTAAGTTGCAAGGAATATATGGCAGTACCCCTAATTGGACTCACCGGCTGTACTGGTTATTATCCCTCAAGTGTTATCAGACAGTATGGTATGCTGCAAGATATTACTGTCAAGCCTAATTTGGAGCAAGTCACTCTAGATTATCTGGATCCAACCAAGATACTACCAGCTAAAGAATTCAAGCTAAATCAAATCAGAGCTATATGGGAAAATAGAGAGGTGAAGCCGGTTTTTGAAGTCGAGCCAGAAAATAAGGAAACAAAGAAGTATAGAGCAACCAGGTGGTATGTGGCTAGCCAAATGAAGAAGAATAAGGATATTCGATATGAAGCTCCCGATATCCTTCAACCAGCACCATCGGAACCTGACCCTGAAACAATTGCTTACATGGAAGCTATTTCGGCTCGCCTGGAAGTATGTCACCGAGATTTCCAAGAAAGAGAGAGGGAAATGGTGGATCGCCTGCAAAGTGCTGGAAGCAGAATTTCATTCTTAGAGGCTGAGTTGAAGGCAGCTCGAAAGAAAATTCTAGCCCTGGAAGACAAGATTGTTTGCCCCACTAAGACAAGAAGACTGGTTTAGTTGGTTTAGGTTTAGTCTTTAGAAATCAAGGTTCTTTGAAACCATTAGAAAGTAGTTTTAATTCAGTCACTAGGAAATAAGGTTTCTAAACCATTAGAAGTTTTTGTTATGTTAAACATTATCTTTTAATACAAATATTTTTTTTTAAAAAAATCATTGGTCAATATCCCCATTTGCATCTGTATGATAGCATATCTGTATTCTTGCATATGTATATTAATTCATTTATTCTCTTAAAAAAAATATTAATAAATAATAAATGTCCAGGTCTAGCAAATTCGATTTGGAGTCAAAAACTTGAAAGATAGCGTCCAAGCTGGTTAGGAGCCCTATTGTTACCAGATCCCGAGCTAAGATGTCTAACACCGGGAGCAACCCCACAGACCAGACCAATGAGCAAAGACTCAACACCGTGGAACAAACCCTCCTTGGAATTGCTGAACAGATGCAGGCTTTAACGCAGAGTCTTGCACAACTTAAGACCCCCACAACTTCTGAAGAATCTTCAAGGTCACAGAAAGGAAAAGAAATTGAAGGACAGCTTATTCAGCAAGAGGAGTCACCAAATGAGTTTAATGCGGCTGAGTTGAAGAAAGAACTGGAAGCTCAGGCTAAAGAAATGGAAAGAAAACTGTTTGAGAAAATGAAGACGTTCGATGGTTTTGATCAAACCGCGATCCTGAATTTGCCTCAATATGAGGAAGGTGCCTTCCCTGAGAAATTTAAGGCACCGGAATTTGAAAATATGACGGGACAAGTTGCCCTAATATGCATACCAGATTGTATGTACGACGAATGGGGCAATACGCAAAGTTTGACAAGCTGATGGTGCAAACCTTCCAGGACAGTCTTACTGGTGCTGCTTTGGCCTGGTATGCCCAATTAGACCATCAGGAAATTGATACTTGGGACAAGTTGGCTAGGGCATTTTTTAATCAGTATAAGTTTAACATTGAGATGGCGCCCTCGGTATGGGATTTAAGCAATCTGAAGAAGAAGAAAGAAGAGACTTTCAAGGAATATGCTCAGCGCTGGAGAGCATTGGCTGCAAGGATCACCACCCCGATGCCTGAAAGAGACCTCACTTTCACTTTTATCAACACACTAGAGGAACCTTTCTTTTCCCATCTGATTGGGCATGCATCAGCAAGTTTCTTAGAAGTGGTGATAGCTGGATGCAGGATTGAGAATGCAATTTCGGCAGGAAAATTGCAACAAGAAAAGAAATATACTGCACCGAGAAATATCCCATACAAAGGGAAAGATTCAACCGTCAGCATGGTCAATACTTCAGATGCAACTGGCCCCACTAAGTCATTCGTGTTGTCAACAAATCAGAATCAAAATCAAAATAAGGATCAGACTCAACAAAGTGCAGTCCCAATCAACAATCAAAGTTCCTAGGGAAGACTTAAAGCCTAGAAATTACAATCCTGAGCTGAAGTGTGAATATCACATGGGGCAAATCGGGCATTCAACAGACAGATGCTGAGGCTTAGGCATAAAATCCAAGATCTTATTGATGCAAAAGTCATCCAGTTGGATTTCATTGAAGCTCCAAACGTCTCTACTAACCCATTGCCAAATCATGGACCAGTTATCAATATGATTACCGCTGAGATTCCGGATCCAGAAGAGCTTGTGTGCATGATAAGGTGGACCTAGATCCATCAAAATCGAATAGGCAAAGGTAGTGAAGATGGATCAACTTCATCAAAGCCTAGGAACTATACCTTTCAGATACCCCTTGCTGTGAGTGATTATAAAGCCGCTCCATTTGATTATAAGGCGGTAAATCATGCTTCAATGGCCATGGTTGGTGGCCTTACTCGCTCAGGAAGAGTTTATGAGTCGACCGGAAAGAATGCAACTGTGAATATGCCACAGCAGCAAAATGAAGAAGGGAAGAAAGATGAAGAGAAGTCAGCATTGGCAAAACTGATGAAAGCAAGTGAATACAAAGTTGTTGAGCAGTTGGCCAAAATACCTGCCCAAATATCGCTCATGAGTCTGCTGATTAGCTCTAATGTACACCGTGAGGCTCTTTTCAAAGCCTTAGAAGAAGTGAAAGTTCCAGAAGGTATATCAGAAGCCTTGGGGCATATCATCAACTCAATCTTTGCAAATGAGCAAATCATTTTCTCATCTGAAGAACTGGGAGAGAAGGGGATCAACATAACAAGGCCCTCTTCATCGTAGTCAAAAGCTGTGGAAAGATCGTCTCTCGAGTATTAGTTGACAATGGATCCTCTTTGAATGTGTGCCCCTTAGCCACTTTGAGCCTATTGGAAATTGAACCGTCAGACATCAAACCAAGCTCTACTGTGGTTCGTGCTTTGATGGATCAAAAAGAGATATAATAGGTGAAGTGGAGTTAGAAGTCACCATCGGGCCTCAAACTTTCATTATTCCTTTCCAAGTGATTGATATCCCCAGAACATTCAATCTGCTGTTGGGAAGACCATGGATCCATGCTGCCAGGCAATACCATCAAGCCTGCACCAGAAGGTTAAGTTCATAGCCAATGGTCAACTCATCACTGTTATGGGAGAACAGGATTATGCCATTTACAAGGAGACAGCTGTCCCTTACATTGGAAAAGAAGGAGAAGAAGACTTCGGGCTCCAAATGTTTGACGAAGTCTGTATGATGAATGATGAAAAGAAACTCAGGTGGGAACCTTTGGACTGGGTTATTCCCCCACTTGTGCTGAAGTGGCGAAATGAAAAACCAAATGAGAAGGAGGAAGCTCGACAAGGAGTATGATCCAATTATCAAAATCCCTCACATCAGCCATTCCTTTCCAAAGCCACATCATATCCAGCAGCCAGATGATATCAAAGAAGATGCTTCATCCAAAGAAATGATCTTGAGAAATTGGTTCTCTGTGCCTTGCGCTAGTATTAAGTCTTTTAAGTAAGAACTTATCTAAGACTAGATTTGTGTTTTGTGTTTTTCAGTATTATGTGATGCTCAAATAAGTGTACTTAAACACCGTCCCAGTTTAATGAAATTTATTTCCTTTACATATTCTCATACATTCCTCATTCATATTCAACCAGATCGACAATTGTGATGAAGTTCAGGGATATCTCGCGCGTATAATTAATGAAAATATCAATATCACCTCTAACTCTACTGGGTTAGACGTTGAAGATGATATTGATTATCAATTTAGAACACAAGAAATTTGGCAAAATTTTGAACAAGGAAGGATTGAAATTCCCGAAACCATTGAAGTGATTAATTTGGGAACAAGCGAAAACCCTAGGAATCTGAGATAGGGGGAAAATTGCCTGAGAGCACGGCACAAGATTTAACCAAGTTACTAGCCGAATACTTGGATGTTTTTGCATGGTCGTATAGCGATATGCCTGGTTTAGACCCATCCATTGTGGTTCACAAATTGCCAACAAAGGAGGATTTTAAACCTATAAAGCAAAAATTAAGGCGATTTAGGCCGATTTACTCCTCCAAATCAAGGATGAAGTAAAAAAGTTGCTTGAAGTAGGATTCATTGAGGTTTCTGATTATTCGGATTGGGTATCAAATATAGTGCCAGTACTTAAGAAAAACGGGAAAGTAAGAATCTGTGTGGATTTCAGAGATCTAAACAAAGCAACCCCGAAAGATAATTTCCCGTTGCCTCACATCGATGTTTTAGTGACAATACCGCTGGAAATCATCTATTTTCATTCATGGATGGATTTTCAGGGTATAATCAGATATTAATGGCCGAAGAAGATAAGGTCAAAACCACATTTTACAGCCTGGGGAACTTTTTGTTACAAGTCATGCCTTTTCTCAAGAATGCCGGGGCAACTTATCAACGAGCAATGCTTGCTATACTTCATGATATGATGCACAAAGAGGTGGAAGTATATGTAGATGATGATCGCCAAGACAAAGGAAGGAGATGATCATGTAGTGGTGTTAAGGAAGCTTTTTGAAAGATTAAGGAAGTTTCAGTTGAAATTGAATCCAGAAAAATGCACTTTCGGAGTGACATCTGGAAAATTATTAGGATTCATGGTTAGCCAAAAGGGATAGAAATCGATCCTGATAAAGTCAAGGCGATTCAGGATTTGCCTCCACCAAAAACATTAAAGAAATCAGAGGCCTCTTGGGAAGGTTGAATTACATTGCTCGATTCATATCACAGTTGACTGATAAGTGCCAACCGCTGTTTAAACTGCTGAAGAAGAATGCCCTAATTGAATGGAATGACGAATGTGAAAAAGCCTTTAATCGGATAAAGCAATATCTGACGAATCCACCAGTACTGGTTACTCCAAAACCGGGAAACCGTTGTTCTTGTACTTGACAATTCTTCCTGAATCTATGGGGTGTGTACTCGGGCAAAAAGATGAGGAAGGAAAAGAAAGAGCTGTTTACTACTTAAGTAAGAAATTCTCAAATGGAGAACAAAAGTATTCAGAGATAGAAAAAACCTGCTGTGCATTAGTATGGGTTATGCACAGACTTAGGCAGTATACGCTCTTCTACTCGATCGAGTTGATTACGAAGCATGATCCATTGCGATACTTGGCACGCAAACCGGCTTTGGTTGGTCGAATCTCGAAATGGCAGATGCTACTTTCTGAATTTGATATCATTATGTAAGTCAAAGTTCAGTCAAAGGACAAGTTTTAGCTGATCAACTCGCAGAAAGCCCAGTTGATGACGAAGAATTAAAGGAACAAGATCAGTTTCCAGATGAAGGCATCAGAATAAACAGAAACAGAAGCGAAAGCAACAGTTGGAAGTTGTATTTCGATGGAGCAGCCAACGTATACGGGTGTGGAATAGGGGCAGTCCTTATCTCACCAAAAGAAGAACAGTTCCCGGCATCAGCCAGATTAATGTTTCCTTACACAAATAATGTAGCGGAATACGAGGCATGCATCATGGGATTAGAAATGGCAATTCAAATGAATATCGAGGAGCTCGAAGTGTTTGGAGATTCATCACTTATCATTTTCCAAACTCGAGGCGAGTTCAAAACTAAGGATCCCAAGTTGATTCCTTATCATAATCACTTGGCTGAGTTAGCAGGAAGGTCAAAGAAATTTCCTTCACTTATGTGCCGAGAACTCAGAATCAATTTGCTGATGCATTGGCTACTCTGGCCTCTTTGATCCAATTCACTGAAGGAGTAAGAATACAACCTTTGCAAGTCCGAATAAGAAGTGAACCCGCATTCTGTGCTATGATTGAATCAAATGAACCATGGTTTCAAGATATCAAAATTTTCTTGCAAACAGGTAGCTATCCTGAGTGTGCTACAAAAAAGGATCAGAAATCATTGAGGCGTCTGGCAAGTCATTTTTGTTAAGCGGAGATACCTTACAGAAGGTCATTCGATACAACCCTGTTGAGATGTGTAGATGAAAAAGAAGCTCAAAAATTAATGGAAGAAGTTCATGAGGGAGTATGTGGACCTCATATGAACGGATATATGCTAGCTAAAAAGATTATGAGGCTAGGATATTTCTGGTTAACCATGGAATCAGACTGTATCAAACATGTGAGATCTTGTCATTATGTCAAATTTACGCAAACAAGATAAATGCTCCTCCAAGGAATTACAGTCAATGTCAACACCATGGCCGTTCTCAATGTGGGGAATAGACGTAATTGGGCCAATATCGCCAAAAGCTTCAAATGGTCATCGATTCATACTAGTTGCAATCGATTACTTCACCAAGTGGGTTGAAGCAGCTTCATACGCCAGTGTGACAAAAGCCGTTGTGGTGCGATTCATCAAAAGAGATATCATTGCTCGATATGGAACTCCAGAAAGTATCATTACCGATAATGGTACAAATCTGAACAACAATGCAATGACTGATTATGTCAGCAATTCAAGATTAAACACCGGAATTCCACTCCATATCGCCCACAGATGAATGGAGCAGTAGAAGCCGCCAACAAAAACATCAAGAGAATCATTGAGAAGATGACGATTGCATACAAAGATTGGCATGAAATGCTCCCATTAGCATTAATGGCGTATCGAACCTCTGTAAGAGTGTCAACTGGGGCAACGCCCTATTCCCTGGTATATGGAACTGAAGCTGTTTTACCAGTAGAAGTTGAGATTCCTTCGCTCCGAGTATGGCTGAAACAGAGCTCGAAGAAGCTGAATGGGTTAGACAAAGATTGAACAGTTAAATCTTTTAGATGAAAAAAGATTGACTGCCATGTGTCATGGGCAATTATATCAACAAAGGATGGCTAGAGCATTTAATAAGAAGTTAAGCCAAGAAATTTCCAAGAAGGTGATTTGGTTCTGAGAAAAATGCTGCCAAATGTGCAAGATTCCAGAGGAAAGTTCACACCAAATTATGAAGGACCATATATAGTGAAGAAGGTCTTATCGGGAGGAGCATTAATCCTTTCCCAAATGGATGGACCCAATTTAAAGGATCCTGTGAACTCAGATGCTGTAAAGTTGTATTATCCTTGATCAATAAAATTTGTCATTTCAAGTGATCAATTGATTTTATTTTAATTAATTATAAGCAAAGTTGATATTCCTGAAATTCTCTGAAGTCGAATCAAAGCCTGAAATTCTTTGAAGTTGAATCAAAGCCTAACCCACAAAATTCTTCTGAATAAATTTCCAGTCAAACACCATTTGAATCATCAGAAAAAGAAATTTGAGCATCTTATAATGCTGAATGAATGCGTTTATACAGTTTGGTCTGTTGATTGTTCTTATTTTTAAAAGAAAATATTACTGCAAGAAATAACTAATTTTGATAGAAAATTGAAGCATCCTTTTAAAAGAAAAAAAGAGAAAAAAAAAGAAAAAAAAAAGAAGAAAAAAAAAAAGAAGAGAAAAAGAAAGAAAAGAAAGAAAAAGAAAAAGAAAAAGAGAAAGAAACCCCCAGTGGATTGAAAAATCACAAATACCCCTCTCAGTCTAGACAGATAGTCTAGTACTACCCAAACTCAAAATCCATCCTTTCGAGATGGTGACCCAAAATCCATCCTTTAGAGATGGTGACCCAAAATTCATCCTTTCGAGATGGTGACAAGATCCAGAAACACTTCTACCAAGATGGTAACAAGATCCAGAAGCACATCTACTCAAGATGGTGATCAAGACAGAATTCAGAAAATCTATCCAAGATGCTGATCAAGACAGAGTTCAGAAATTCATTCACTCAAGATAGTGATCAAGACAGAATTCAGAAATTCATTCACTCAAGATGGTGATGAAGACAAAATTCAGAAAATCTATCCAAGATGGTGATCAAGATAGAATTCAGAAAATCTATCCAAGATGCTAATCAAGACAGAGTTCAGAAATTCATTCACTCAAGATAGTGATCAAAACAGAATTCAGAAATTCATTCACTCAAGATGGTGATGAAGACAAAATTCAGAAATTCATTCACTCAAGATAGTGATCAAGACAGAATTCAGAAATTCATTCACTTAAGATGTTGATCAAGACAAAATTCAGAAATCTATCCAAGATGGTGATCAAGACAGAAGTCAGAAATCCATCCATTCCAGATGGTGACCATAACCAAAGCCCATTGGTCCGGCAAATGACCAAACCAAAGCCCATTGGTCCGGCAAATGACCAAACCAAAACCCATTGGTCCGGCAAATGACCAAACCAAAGCCCATAAGTCCGGCAAATGACCAAACCAAAGCCCATTAGTCCGGCAAATGACCAAACCAAAGCCCATAGGTCCGGCAAATGACCAAACCAAAGCCCATAGGTCCGGCAAATGACCTAACCAAAGCCATTGGTCCGGCAAATGACCAAACCAAAGCCCATTGGTCCGGCAAATGACCAAACCAAAGCCCATTGGTCCGGCAAATGACCTAACCAAAGGCCATAGGTCCGGCAAATGACCAAACCAAAGCCCATTGGTCCGGCAAATGACCAAACCAAAGCCCATTGGTCCGGCAAATGACCAAACCAAAGCCCATAGGTCCGGCAAATGACCTAACCAAAGGCCATAGGTCCGGCAAATGACCAAACCAAAGCCTATTGGTCCGGTAAATGACCAAACCAAAGCCCATTGGTCCGGCAAATGACCAAACCAAAGCCCATTGGTCCGGCAAGTGACCAAAACCAAAGCCCATAGGTCCGGCAAATGACCTAACCAAAGCCCATTGGTCGGCAAATGACCAAACCAGAGCCATAGGTCCGGCAAATGACCTAACCAAATCTCAAAGTCTAAACTCGACAGATAGTTTAGCACAAGATAAAAATCTCCTTCTTAAAAATAAAATTTGGAGAAGAAGCTTAACAAAAATTGGTTATCTTTTTTCTTTGGCAAAAGTTTTGTTCAAACTTTACCACAAAGAGGGGCAGCTGTAGACACCCCAATTTTTGCCCAATTAATTAAGGCTTAAAATTTAATTAAACTCATTTTTTTAAAAAAAAGCCTTAATTAAGTATTGATGAAGTTGGCTAAGTGATCAAGGCACAGGCCAAATGGCCTGTTGGTTAAATGCATTGATCCCACACACATCCAAGCTCAATGACACAAGTTCAAACCCTAGCAAAGGCAAAATTTTGTCTTTTTATCATCTCATTATTTTTGCCTTTGCATCTTCCTCAAATGTGACTTTTTGCCTTACTTTGCATCAGTTTTTAACTGACAAGACATCATTGATTGTCAAAATTGATGATGGAATTGCAAAGTGGTTATAGAACATGAAAGATTAGTGCAAAAAACAACCCAAAAGTCACAAAATTCAATTTATAAAGCATTCAATTGCACATGAATGAGGAGTTACAAAAATTGATGAAATTGGACAATTAATCTATCCACATTGGATGAATCTGACATGGAATATGAAGGATCAATCATCAATTCATTGGTTAAGAATGAATCAAGCCCAAATTTTTGGTTAAATTCGTGGAAAAACAAAGAGGTAAAAAACGATTCATTTTCGAAACTGTTTGAAACGTAAAATTGAGCTTGCAACCTATAAATAGGAGGTCCTAGGATCAAAAGGCACAAGTCAATTTCAAGAAAACACATACATAACCATATCAATTCGAGATTCTCAAATTTAGGAAGAAAAATTCGAATTTTTCAAATTCGAAGTGATTGAATCGAATTTGATCAAAATTGAGTGTGTTAGGAATGTTAGAAACCTAATTTTGATGTTTTAGTGTGCTTGGATTTGATCAAATTGATCAAATTAACCTCTGAAATTTTTTTTTTAAATTTTGGATTTGCGCCGCCGTACAACCACCGCCGGAACCGCCCCTTGTCGCCGTTCTGAGTGAACGCCACCACCACCAAAGGACGCGCCACCACCATAGGAGTCGGGTAGACAAGCTTCCAGCCACCGAGGACCACCGGAGCCGCCGGAATCCGCCCCGAAAAGTCGCGTCATCGTCTTCTTCACCCGCCGGAGCTCCGAGATCCGACCCGAAGATCCGAATCCAACCCAGTCTCATCGGTCAACGGTCGTCGGTCATCGGTCAACTCTGATCAGACGGTCCAGATTTCATCAGGCAGATCAGACGGTCCAGATTTGATCAAGCAGATCAACGACCTAGATTTCATCAAGCAGATCAGACGTCCAGATTTGATCAAGTAGATCAGCGGCCTAGATTTCATCAAGCAGATCAGACGGTCCAGATTTGATCAAGCAGATCAGCGGCCCAGATTTCATCAAGCAGATCAGACGGCCCAGATTTAATCATTTCGATCAACGCCCCAGATTTGGTCAATTCGATCAGACGATCAAGATCAGTCAACGCGATCGACGCTCCAGATCTCGTCCGCTTCATCCGACGGTCCAGGTTAATCCGCATTATTTTATTATATTTTTATTATATAATTAATTTCGGAAAATAATAAAAAATAGCAAAAAATAGTAAAAAATTCATAAAAAATTCATAAAAAATTCAGAAAAATTCAGAAAAATACAAAAAAATCCAAAAAAATATAAATAATTATTTTTTATACAAATTTATTTTTTTATATTTTTTGAATATTTTTAGTATGTATTTATACATAAATTCCTTTTAGAAAATGCATATTTAATGCATGAAAAATAATTTTAATATATTTTAATATATTCAGAATATGTTGTGAATTTATGTGATGATTTTTTTTAAAAAAATAAAAAATAAAAAATAAAAATAATAATAATAAATTAACAAAATAAACAAAAATGATAAAATTGGATTTTCCAAAACCAAAATTTAAAAAAAAATAATAATAAAATAATAAAAAATGATTTTGGACTTAGAAAAATTGCATTTTCATGAAATAAAAATCAATTGATTAGATCATAGGATCATCAAAAATGATTTTCATAAAAAATTCAAAATTTAATGAACTTAAAGTGAGAATAGTTCAAAAATATAAAATTGATCAACAAATTAAGTTCTTTTTTAAAAGAACTACGTTTTGTCTGATCTCGATTAGCGAGTACGTAGGCACCTGCGGGGCGACATAAAAAATAAAAAAATGTTTTTGTTTTTTTTAATATTGTGAATAAATATTTTGTAAATATAATATGTTTTTGTTAAAATTCATATTTTAAAAAAAATTAATAAAAATGAATAAAAGCACATAAAAATAAAAAAATGAATAATGTGATTTGTGAATATTGTTTCATAATGTTTTATTTGAGTTTTTGAGCATGAAAAGGATAAATTATAAATTTACAATTCCGAAAGTGGTAACCGATTTGGTTTTAATAGGTTAGCCCCCGAATCCATGATATCTGGTTTTAAAAGTTGATTTTTTAAATCAAATTTTCGCAGACTAGTAGCTAAGTTAGGATCAACCGACCCATTGATCCTAGCTTTTATTTTTTTCCTGATTTATGTCGGGTAGCGACTGTAAAAAGTTTTCAAAAATTAAAATTTCTTTTAACCCCTAGTCGAGGATTCATGTTAAATGGGTTCGGGTTTAATATGAATCGGGTTAGGAGAAATGAACCAGATTAGTGGAAAAAATCCAAGCTCGACACATATCTTGAATTAAAACTTCACTTTGAGTTGGAAAACATGTTTTTAAAATATGCCTTGGCCTAAATCCCAAAATAATTTTTATTTTGAAAATAACTTTTGAAAATCACATTTGATTCTTGTAAAAAGTAGTTTTGATGATATACATACATTAAGCCTTCATTATCTCAAGCAAAAATTTCATTTTGACACTTGGAAAGTTGTTTTTAAATAGGGGTCTTGCCAAAATACGAATTTCACTATTTTTGTTTGGGTTCAAACAAGATCTACACTTAATATGAACATAAATCTAAAGAAACCCATGGTAGTAAACTATAAACTCATAGATCTAAACTTTACTCATCAAAATCTTTCATTCAGTTATCTATTCCCTAAGCCCTTCATTTTAAATGAAAAATACACATTTTGAAGTTGAAAAATAACTTTTCTAAATATGGTTCATTTTTAATCCGAATTTTCAAAAATGATTTTTGGTTGAAAATAAAATAGATCTTGAGCTTTCTAAAACTTTCATACTATCATCATGCTATTACAAGTTGTTCATGAACATAAAACAAAAGTCTAATGCATTTTATGAACTCAAAACACTAGATCTAATTTACTATACTAGTTTTAAATGCATGAACACTAGGATAGTTATGTGAATGATGAATATATGTATAAATCATAAGCAATAACAAAAATAATAACTCAAATAACAACATCTAAGGCATAAATGAAAATCAAAGCTACAAAAAGTTAGATCTATAAAATATAACTACTTTTATCAAGAAAGTAGTTAATGGAATGTCATTTGATGCATGAAACTCTCACTATACTTTACCTATATCACCTATGGAAGCTTTGGACAAGAGTTTTATTCAAGAATCTTGAAGAAATATGTATGGGAGCTCAAAGATGGAATAGGGGCAGCTTGTGTTCTTGCAAGAACAAGAACAAAGTGAAGAAAGAAAAAGAGGAAAAAGAAGAGAAAAAGATAAGGAATGGTAAGGGAAAAAGTGTAAATGAAAGATAGAGAGGAGTGTATTAAATGAAAGAAAAAAAGAAAAAAAATAAAAGAAGGTAGATTTTTCTTCTTTTTTTTTTTTGGGGCAAGGGGGTGGTGTTGGTATCACGTGAATTGGGAGAAGAGAGAGAGAGGGAATTTGTTTGAATTTTGACTTGAAATTGAATTGTGTAATTAATGTGTATGTGTTGCTTCTTTAAGAAGGAGTGGAATATATTTATTTTAGTCAAATTGAGAGTAAATTAAAGGACAAGGGCAGTAAAAAGAAGAGAAAAAGCTACCATGAAGTATGGGATAAAGTGTAGAAAGATTGAAGTGAAAAGGAAGTGATATGTATAAGATGTACTTGAAGTATGGGTTGGAAAAAGTGCTTTTTATTAAGAAAAACAAAAAATAAAAAATAAAATTAGGAAAAATATTTTAAATGAGTGGCAGAATTTTCATAAATAAAATTAAATAATTATTTGAATTATTTTAGTATTTTAACAAATATGTTACCGGTATGATCGAAATACGCGAATATGGGCTATAAATGATATTTTTATAACCTGAAAAATTCTAAAAAATTATTTTACCAAAATAAAAATATTTTAAAAATATTTTTAAATTATTAAATTAATTTATTTTATTTTTAGTATTGGGTCTTAAACAGAATCTGATCCCATAAAAACCCGAAACGAACTAAATTTTGGAAAAACAAAATTTTCTTTAATATATAAAATATTTATCTAAAAATATAAGGGTTTATAAGAATAATAAAATCGTGTAATGAAATAGAAGTGAATAGTGCAAAAAGACTAATTAATTACCGATAGTAATGAAAATATGATAAAAAGGTTATAACTGTACCTTTTATAACCCAAAAAATTATATAACTGATATATTTGAAAATCTTATGAAATTATGAGTCTAACGGTACTAATGGTATATTTTTGATATCTCGAGCATCGAGACATGCTTTTCGAAGTCTGTATCCGAACGGGTTCGAAATAGGTCAAAAATTTACCAATATGATATTTTTAAGCGAACTTATATTACTACGAGCTATTCTACACATTTAACTACACCTCGGCCCCTAGGTTAAAGGCGCTAGATTGCCGGACTTAAACTATTGTATTCCACTTATGGTTTCCGGGTGATTTTCCGGTTTAGATCTTTGCCAATTTAGGAACTGATATTTTATGTTTACATAATATATTTAGTTTGAGAAATTTATTTTAAATTTTATTTTTGTAAGTATTTAATATCTCTTAACGTTTTCGGAATTATTGAATTGAGTTTTATTTCCGAAAGTTTCATTGTTATTTACTTTTTAATAATGTGTTTTTGGGTTCTCTATTACCCGATTTTATAAGTCGGAGTTACGTATAAAATTTGTCGTACGTAGTGGTTTTAAAATTGAAGTATGTTAAGTTCTTATTTTTTTTTAAGGATTCTTATTTTTCTTAAGATTCGGAAATTTCTAGATTCTCTCGTGTTTTAAGACTAGTTGAAGTTCGGTTTTAAATTTGGAGTGATTTTTAGGGTTTATTTTCGAAGTTCATCTTGGAATTATTTACTGAAATTTTCCGGGGCTTACAAAATCTTTACCTAAATGTGTATTTATGTTGAAGGAAGAAGATGATGGCTGTAAAATTATGTGGGTAATGATATGTGATAGATGGTTTTTGTGTAGAAAAAAATGTTGGAAAGGAATGGGTTGAAGAGGATTTTAGTAGAGAGGATTTGTGGAGAAATTTTGAGAGAGTTTTGTTATGTGAAAAGAGTGTGTGAAGGAAATGGAATGAAATGGGGTATTTATAAATAAATGTGGAGGGAATTATGAGTTAATTAAATAAATGAAAAAGAAAAGAAATCGGTGGCATAAAGAATAAGAGTAATTAAAAATTAATTTTAGAAGAAAAGTGTAAGAGAAGTTTAGTAATATGTGGTGTAGAATTTTATGGAAAAGAAAATTGCAAGAAATAGGTATATATGTTATAAGAATAAGTAGTGCAAAAAGTAGAGATAGATGAATAGTTGCAAATAGCAAAAATAGTACTATGAATAGTAGGCTGACAAATTAATACCAGTAGTAAAGAAAATACGTGTAAGCATGCGATACCTGATATTTTTAGTTATCGAAAAATTATGAAACTGATATTTTTGAATCCTTGTACTAATACGAATCTAACAGTTTCATCGGAATATTTTTACTATCTGATGTATCGAGGCACGATTTTCGAAAATTGATCATGTTCGGATTCGAATGACATAAGAAATTTACGAATATGATATTTTTAAGCTTTCTTACATTATTATGAACTATCATCAACAATTACTTTAGTTCCATTGTTTAGGGTTTAAGAGCGCAAGATTGTTGAATCTAAACACTATGGTCTGTTGTAGACTTTGTTGATTTTTGGGGTTCCGGTTTGACTTCCGACTTGTTGATTTATTAGTAAGATTTTAAAATTTTGGGGTTTTTGACCATGTTATATTTTTTGTTCAACATTTATGTTTTATTTTATTTTATTTGTGATTTATTTCATATTTTCCAGTTCTCGAGATTGTTTAACCAAGTCTAGGGTTATGGATTGACTTCGTTTGACTTTTTGTGGTAATTGGAATTTTTTATTCTAAAATTCACCAAAGAATTTAAGGTTTTAGTATTTTATCGTTAAGCATTATTTGGATAAATCATCTTAATTTGCATGTTAGGAATCAAATAGCTGATTTAGTTGGCATATGGATATTGAATCAAACGATTGTTAGGTTTTGTTTTGATGGTTCTCCTTTCTTGAGGTTAAGAATTTCCATATTTGATCTTATTAGAATTCGGTTTTAACTTGGGTCGATTTTCAGGTTTCTGGTTCTGGTGTTTAGCTTGTAGGATTCTTTTCTAAGAATTGTGAAAAATTCAGGAGTTTATAACTTACCCTCCTTAAAGAAAGTTTTGTTCTCAAAACTTGTTATGCATATGTAGTTTTGTAAGAATTTGGTGAGAAAGTTTATGTCGTATTTCATTAGCATTCTCGACATATGGAATTCATCGTACTTTTATTTGTTAAGTCTATTTGTGATGGGTATTACGATTATATTATGTTGTTTCTTTGCCTCCATTTATTTGATACTTTTCTTTAGTTTTACTTCCACTAAAATGGTTTTGGAAGTTTATCGTTGTTTTAGTATATCTTTTTTCGTAATTATTATTTTTCATTTATTCTTAGTTGGTGGTTTTGAGAATTTTCAATATTTCATTAATTCTATGTGTTTAATGTTCTATGCAATATATCATATGTATATATATATATATATATATAATCAATAAGATTTGGTTTAGCAATTTTCAACCTTCACTTTACTCGACCCTTTTGAAGAGCCTCAAACTCAACCAAAACGATAGACGACTGACGACTAACTCTTGACACTTGACTCGACTCGACTCTAGACCGATGACGACACATCATGACACATCATTGGTACATCCACACAACCAAAGAAGGTTGTGAATTTGCTTTTCCATTCTTATGTGAGTATATATATGACATGCACATATAAGATACATAATGTTCATACTCCTTCCATTCTTAAGGATATTGATGTTTTATTATTTATTTGATCATCTTGACAAGGTTTGAGATCAAGATGTTTCATTAATTTCAAGAAAATTTTAGGAATTGTATGTTGAGATTTTATCATCACTGGTTCTAGCTTTTAGGTGATAATTATCAGTATTTAAGCTTTTAATGTACTTTGTTTTAGGTGTTTTCAGGGTATGTGGCGTTTGATTTGATTTTTACTTTTGATATGTGTTAAGTTCTTGCTGATCTTATATCTATCTATTCTATATTAGGTGATGATGATTATGTATTCTACTGTCATTACTAACAAACCGTTCCTTTAGTCCTAGAGGTGTAAAAAGACGTTCTAACATCTAAGGGTATGAGGCTAACCTGATATTGAATTACGTCCACGACTATCATCCTCTTCTAGGGTAGTGAATTCTATCTCCTTATGGCTAGCTTCCTTGTAAACCCACTATCCTTGGAGGTTGTATACACGTATTCCTTGTGGGGGTATTATCAAGTATCTCCTACTTCTACTCTTTCAATTCTTAACGTTATCCGTGCCTTTCTTTTAAGGCACTGTTTGGCAATATGTCCTGGTTTCTTACAAATGAGGCAGATGATAGTGGTTTTCTTTGGACAACTTTGAACTTTGTGGCTCGGACTTCCACAGTAGTAACACTTGTGATGTAGTTTAGGACATTGTCTTGGATGATGTCCCCCTTTACATTTCCAACATCGGATATCTACTGTCCTTTTATCCTTCTTTCTACTCGGGTTACCTAAGGGTGTGAACTCTTTGACTTTAAGGCTTAAGCTAGGTCCACTTATAGGTTCTTCCTTAATTATCATGACATTCCTTTTCGTCATTCTCCTTTTCTTAGCACCTTCCACTATTCGTGCTCTTTCTACTGATTCTTGAAAACCTCTTATGTCAAACTCTTCTAAATTGATACAAAGGTCTTCGTCCAATCCTCTTAAGAATACTTGCCTCTTGAGTTCTTCACTATTTTTATATGATTTAAGAAATATTGTAACAGTTTGCTAAACTCTGTTTCATATTGCTCGAGACTACGTCCTCCTTGAGAGACAAATAAGAAATCCGCACTATATTGGACTTCAAGCTTCCGAAGAAAAAGTTCTCCAAGAATTCATGCTTAAATATCTCCCATGAGATTGGTGTAGTAGCTCCCTACTTCTAGATTCCCACCATATCCTTGCATTGAATCTCAGCATATAAGTACTAAAACAAGCTTAAGGTATTGTGGTACTTCAAAAGCACTGAAAGATAGCTCTATTTGTGGTATCTAATCCTTGGCTTCATTCGATTTTTCAAAAGCTCCATCAAAATATCGATTGTACTTTATGAAATCAGGCAACATACTCTGATAAGGTCTTGGTGATAGCGGCTTAGCTAGTGCCATTTCAATAGGTGGTGTCGGAACTTTTGGTGCCGCTTCTTGCACATGTGCGGCTGGTACAGGTTCTAGTATAGCATGAGCTTATTGCATGAAATCTCTTATGAAGTTAGCAAGTTATTCAATATTAACTGAGACTTCTCTTGGTTTATTTAGTTGTTGATGTCCTTCCCGGTTCTTAGGTTCTATAGGGCTTATTTATGGTTTGCGTTGTGCACAAGTACGTCTTCTATTTGCTCTACAGGTTTTATTAGGTTTTGTGTGAGATTGTCAAATTTTATCAAGTCTTAGGCATTTCAGAAAAACATTGAAGAAACATGCCAATAGCGATCAAGTACGGAAATGTGTAAATATATATATAGAAGAAATATTGAAAACTGACTAAAATCAAAATAATAAAAAGGAAATTCATATCATTAAAATAAATACATGAAAACAGGAGGAAGGCTTAAATTCTTCCTTTACAAAAGTGTAAAGAAAGGATGCAAAACATGATTATAATTTCAAATCATTATTTAAACAATGTTTACAACATCGTTAATCCAACAGATGGATTACTCCCAACAATACTTTTAAGGCTTTATGAAAGATCTAGCTTTCGTCCCTTCTTCGTATTGCACTTTACAGGGTGGGACCATCTTCTTAACATGTTGAGCCTATTGATTCCTTGTCTTCATCATTAAGAGCTTCTTCCTTTCCCATGTGGTGGGGTACTGTTGTAGGATCTTTAGACCAAGTTCCATATTCTTTCTTGGATGGGTCATCTCCTTTGGGGGATGAGATGGGGTCGACCCATAGACCTTGCGTCTTTAGATCCTCCCATACATAGAGGTTCCACACTTTGCACATATAGCACATTACTATAGCATTTTTGGGGTAATTTCTGGTCTGGCAGATGGGGCATATGCATACATAACATTTCCTCAGTGTCATTGGGTGATCGTTGGCATTGTATCTTTCCTCAGCGTAACAGTACCATTCTTTCTAGGACAATTACGAATTTTGTGATCAAGGTTTCCACAAAAAGTAACACTTGTTTTGTAGCTATGGGCAACATTTGGGGAAATGTCTTCCTTTACACTTCCAACATCTGACCTCAGGAGTTATGAGACCTTTCTTCTTAAAAAGTTTGAGTTGTTTATGCCTCTTAGCCTCGGGTTCTGGATTAGCCGTGAATGAAGGCACTCGCAATATTGGTGTTGTTTCGAGTTAGGATCTCATAACTTGAGCAGGCATAAAAGTCATGGGTACCTGTTGCATGTATGCTCTTATCATCTCTTCTAGGCATCTCATAGCAGTTAAGATTTCTTGAGTTTGATCTTGTGGTGGGGTGCTTCTTATTCTTGTCGTTTTTCAAGAGGGATGTCTGATCGTAGCATAGTCTCCTCGGGTAGCTTTCTAGAATCAAACAAAACGGTCGCATTAGATATTCTTTTTAATTCAAGTTTTTACGCACATGTTATTTGCTTTAAAAGAAAAGAGTAACATTACAGGCTCTTATTCGTTTGATTAAAGGTTTGGCATAGGCACTTAAATATTATTCTCCTAGGAGTCTTATCTATATAAAGGGTATTATCATAGTTGTCAAACTCGCGAGTCTATTCATACGTTTCTATGAGTTTACGAGTTGATGATGAGATTTCGATTTCGATTTCGATTTCGATTTAACCCGCGTACAAAATCTTTTTTTGAGTAAACTTGTAAGTAGAATCGATGATAGAATCAGTAGTAGAATCGTAAATAGAGTCGTAGTAAAATCGTAAAGTTGTAATTTTACACTTTTTTTTTCTATTTGAACTTTAAAAACGCAATCAATTTAATATATTTAAATTTAGGGTTTTTGGGGTTGGTTCTTAATATTTATCTTAATCTAACTTAATTTTAGTTTTTTTAATATTTTTTCCTTTTATTTCTTTTTTTTTTGTATTTTATAGAGAGTTATTTTCTTTTAGGTTATACTTTGATATATTTTGAAAATTTTGAATGAAAATTAAAGTAATATATATAGTGCTATATTTTTTCCTTTTTTAATAATTTTTTATATATAATTTATTTGCTATAAATGCAATGATTTTTTATGCAAATATATAGTAAATATGAAAATGTTCATTACTACACAAAACTAGCTACTCACACATGATAATTTAAATGAATTGCAATACATCTTAATAATTGTAGATTATAAATCATCATTAAATAAAAATAATAATTTTAATTATAAAATTGCACTAAATATATTAAAGACAGTATGTGAATTATGATTGTAAAACTTAAATTTTGCTTGTATGTAACTAATTTAATATTAAATTCTTTATTTTCATAATTTATTCAAAGTTTTATTAATGTAATGCCCTAACCTAAAGGCATTACAACCCGCTATGTATCATCTCTTATATAGAACACGCAAAGGCTCTAAAATCCACAATAACACATTAATCACCTGTAAACACACATACGGTATCTCATAGGATATGAAACCTGTTTAAACTAAAAACATATACTTCATAAAACATAAACTCCTGGTTCAAACATAAAATCTAAGTCAGCATAACACAACTAACAAAAACACCAGAAACTAAAAGCTGTTCATATTAAAATCCTTTCATTGAAATCAACCTAAACATCCAACCACAACTTCAAAAAAAACCTAAACGTTCATTTTCTTTAGAAATCCTTATATCTGAAGATTAGCTCTCGGCTGGGTAGTCGGGTCTACTATCGCCATCCTCGTTATCAAAGAATAACTCATATCCAGAAAGATCATATACTATATCCTTTTCACCTATACTTGAAATTTAAAAGAATGAATGGCAACGTCCAGTATGAAAACTCCAATCCAAAAACAAATGCATATGCACATACAACAGACAGATAATTCATGTGACTTAAGCTAATGCAAATAGTCATATTATTATCTTTCTTAAGTCAACAAAGCAACACAGTCAAGTATTAGGTATACTCTAATCCCGAACTTGGAGTAACTCAGACCCCTTGAAAATCAAACAACTTTTTGAAAATAATAATCATATACATTTATGGATGAGCAGGTACTCCCCAAACACCCCGAATCCAAAACACCTAATTCTACCGGAATCATATCAAGGCATGAGTCCACTTGGGACAACCTCACACCAAGATCATCAGGGTGCCTCACCAGTATAACTGTCTGCCAAGTCTTTACTAGTCAAAGCCAAGTACAACTAAACAGACAATTATGAAGCCGAATATAATTAGGTTTATTATGAAATTCTGTTCCTATAATCAGTCAATCAATACTAAACTTACAAGCAAAAATAACAAGCAAGGATTGGTCGTACCTTTCTCAATTTCAGGAATATAATTCAAATCCTCAAATCCAATGTCAACAACAATAAAGAAAACCCGAACTCCACAAACTCCTATGTTAACACCAACAATAATTTCATAAACTCGAAATATCCTGTTACAACATACATATATACATCAACGGATATGAACACATTATCAATATATCCTAATAGACATAAATTCTCCAAAAACCCTAACCTGATAAGAAATCTCCACTATTTGCACCGTCTACTCTGATCAAACTCCACAAATATCCTCAATAACAGCAATGAACCGCACAAAACTTCACAAACACCAAATATTTCACTAAAACCCTAATTTGCATAACATAGAGAATGTATAAGGATTGTTCAACTCGTATGTTGTTAGAATCCATCATAGAGGAGATAAACTTACTGATTTGAATCACTAAAACCCGACTTGCATTCGTCAATCATGGATCTCAACACATGCTAGGGTTTCCTCATAAGAACTTTCATGTAAAAATCCAACCAAACCCTAAGAAAATTTATACAAATTCGTATACAACACATAGAAGAAGGTTAAGATCACTTACTTTAGATCAATAACACACTTTTGATGGTTCTCCAAGCCTATAACTCCAAAATGCACCAAAACTATCTTTTACGAAGGAAAAAATATAATAAAACTTTTCTATCAAAAACTGTCTTCTTGCGTCTCGTATATATAGAAATTGCTCATACTTCGGCACCTACACTGGCGGCATACGTATTATTTTGTCGGCATACACCCTACGTTGGAAAAAATAACATGACCACTGGCGGCGTTCATCGAGGCGTTAAATTCCCAAAATTCTGATCCAATAACATACACCGGCAAATCCATGGTCAACGTCGGTGGCGTTCCAATCCGGCGTTAAAAGAAATCACACTGATCAAAATCAACGCTCGTGTATACCGACGACGTTCCATCCAGCGTTAAAAAAACGCTAGTGTTTCCTTCCTACGTCGTCTCTACGTTGGCGTAGCATTTGTCAAAAATTGCAAAAATCCGAACTTCAATATTGATAAGATCATATTATATACAAGTTTTTGATGTTTAAATAGCTAGAATGGATACTTGTTTTGGTTAAAATTCATGTTTCGGTTAAAATTCATGTTTCAGTTCTAATTTGGACAAAGGAATCAAAACAAGAAACTTTGAAATGAAAATAGGTAAAACTCAAGGGGTACGCCAACTTTTCTGAAGCCAATGCCGCCGATGTATGAACAGCCTTCATCACAAACAAAATGAAAATCCTTAAGGCTACTTCTACACCGCCGGCCTTGAGGCGGTGTAGACTGAGGAGGATAAAAACACTAGCTTAACATTGCCAGTGTAGAATGAAGAAGAAGCCAGCTTCTGTAATATTTCATTCAACGCCGGCTTTCTGAGAATCAAAGCCGCCGGCGTTGAGATGGCTTACAAGATCAAATGTTCGCACTACTCAAAGCCGTTGCATACAGTTCCAGCCTTACAAGCCTTGATTCAATTGAACCTGCACCACCTAAAAGCCGCCGGCATAGAAGGTAAACAGGCCAGTGTAGACTGAAGGCTGGCAGCTCAAAGCTCAAAGGTTGCCAGTGCAGAAGGAGTTACAATGTACGCCGGACTCTAAGCCGCTGACGTTGAGGCAGTGTAGATCGAAGATTAGGAGGCACAAGTATATATCACATGCTCGGTGACACATGAAAAGACAAAGTTTGATGGATTGTCTAAGCCGGCATCAAAGCCGCCGGCTTTGGGACAGCTTTCCTTATAAAAAGGCCCAACCTTTCGTATTTTGATTATATACGCCCGCTAGATCCATATCTAAGCCGCCGGCATAGGAGCGGCCTACACTTGTAATCGAAGATGAAAGCTGCCAATGCACTGCCTGTGTAATGAAGAAAAAGACTTTACGCTGTCTGTAAACCGCCAGCGTAGGAATTATAATTGCCGGTGTAAATGTTGAAATTGAAAATTTTCATTAATGCTTCTCACGAAATTTTTCCTATATAAAGGGGATTTCACTCCTCTAGTTCGATAAGCAGAAGAAAAACAGAAAAACACTTTAGTATACAAATAGCTTTAGCATTTCATAGAGATTTGTGAGAGATTTGAGCTTTCAAGGAATTTGTAATTGAAGATTGTGATATTTGAATTGGTGATATCTAATCTCTTTTCTTATGCAATTCATTTATCTTATTTCTTTATTCATAATGA
Organism: Combretum micranthum; assembly: GCA_024138025.1. Classification (NCBI taxonomy): domain Eukaryota; kingdom Viridiplantae; phylum Streptophyta; class Magnoliopsida; order Myrtales; family Combretaceae; genus Combretum; species Combretum micranthum. The sequence continues at coordinate 43,747 of JAMXBD010002961.1, forward strand.
TATCAATTACATATTCTTATTTGATTATTGAATCATCATTCATGAGTAGCTAAACTTTTCATTGTGGGAAGCGATGAAATCTTAATCTTGCTAAAATGATTTTTGAATTTATATTATAGGATTGTTAGAATTATGGAATATTTGTATTGAATCCTAATTATCTATTTTATTTCTATTTGAAATTGAATTGATAAGAATTATGATAATTTGGAAAAAGAATTAGGGTTAATAGGAATTCATGAATTTAGATTAAACAACAATTGCAGAAGCGGTGGAGTTTAATCTAATTTAGAAATTGTTCCATGTAATTCATGCGATATTTTATTTTAATTTCTCACTAAGGAATTAGGAGAAGTTAATTTAGGATATTAGACAATTATAGAATCGAGAGGTTTATAATTGTAAATTAGATTCCATTGATAATTTATATAGCGGAAGCTAATAGATTATTTTGTGGTTTACTAAAACTTGATAGTTTTAAGTCTTGACAATTTCTTACAAATATCCACAATTCTAATTATTAATATAATATAACTTCAATATGATTAGCAAAGATTAGGGTGGATTTTGCTCCTTCCCACATTTATCTCATATAACTTTCTCACAATCTCATTGCATTCATTGTTAGATATTAGATAGAATTAGTTAATTAGTTTAAATTGATACATTTTGATTGCCTAAATATTAGTAAAAGCTAATATCGATCTAGTAATTAAATTGGTCATCGTAGGAACGATACTGGACTCACTTTTATATTACTTGATTTGACCCAGTATACGTGCTGGTAGTATCCGAACTTACATTTTTATATACATTTTAATTGGATCAAGTTTTTGGCACCGTTGCTGGGATACTCAAATTAATATTAGATCACTTTTAGTTTTGCTAGTAGTTTAGGTGTTTTTCTACGGATTGATTGTTTTCTTTTCTTTTTGCAGGTTACATGCTCAGGAATCGAAGTAGGGAACTTCTACCAATTGATCCCGAAATTGAAAGAACCCCGCATTAGCAAAGAAGAGAAAATAGAAGGCAAGAAGTGCTACAACCCGAAGAAATGGCAGAAAATAAACCAAGAAACAATAAGGGCAACAATGATCAAAACAACAATCCAAATCAGATTCAAGTTACACCCGTCATAGCACTTTGAGATTATACTGTAACCACTGTTCAAGGTCCTACTGTGAGAAGACCTATAGTTCAAGCCAATAACTTTGAGCTTAAATATTGATTCAAATGGTTGAATCACATCAATTTGGAGGATATCCTAATGAGACACCAGATGAACACATAGCCAAATTCCTTTAATATTTTAATACTGTCAAACTCAATGGAGTAACAGATGAAGCCATTAGAATGCAGCTTTTCCCTTTCTCTCTTAGGGATAAAGCATTGGCTTGGTTTAATTCTCAACCACCTAAGTCCATTACTTCATGGCCAGATTTGACAACTAAGTTTTTGAAGAGATTTTTCCCTCCTGCCATAACTACCAGATTAAGGAACGAGATCACCAACTTCACAAAATTTCTTGGAGAATCACTATATGAAGCTTGGGAGAGATTTAAAGAGACATTTAGGAAATGCCCACATCATGGACTTCCAGATAATCTCTTGATTGAAAATTTCTACCTTAGTCTAGATGAGACTTTGAGGTCATTGGTGGATGCTACATCGGGAGGATCGCTCATAGGAAAGACATATGATGAAGCTAGTGCATTAATTGAAGAGTTAGCTTCTAGTGCTCATAACTGGAGCTGTGAAAGAACAAGATCAAAGGTGGGATCTATTGAAGATAGTGAATCCATGCAACAGCTCACTGCTCAAGTTTCAACTTTAACTACATAAGTAAGTAAACTTGTATCATCTAGTTCTTTGAATACTAATCAGGTTGCTACTTGTGAGTTGTGCTCAGGACCACATTCAGTTTATGATTATCCTCATGGTGCTACACCATCATCAAGTGGAGAGTAACTCAACTATGTTGGAAATTTGGAAGGGTTAATTATGGACCATATTCAAACACTTATAATCCAAAATGGCGTAATCATCCAAATCTATCTTATAGAAATGAATCAAATGTTTACCGACCACTTGGATTTCAAAAACAAGGGCCCGTAAGAAATACCTAGCCTCCATCTCAGCAAACTCAACTTTCAACTAAAGATTTATTAAAGACTTTTATACAGACGACACAGACCACTCTCAATAATCAGCATGCGATTATTCAAGATCTTCAAGGGAAATTCCATCAACTTGCTCAGCAAATTGGTAATAGACCATCTGGTTCTTTACAGAGCAACAATGAGGAAAATCCTAAAACCGTGAATGCTATAGTTTTGAGAAGTGGCGAGGAAGTTGAACCCGTTGAGGAAAAAGTTGAAGAAACCGAAATGATTCTAAAGAAAGATAAAGGAAAACAAAAGATGGAGGAACCAATGCAAAAATCACCTGATGTAAGACCTTATGTTCCACCTATTCCTTTTCTAAGAAGATTGAAGCAACAAAAATTGGATGAGCAATTTTCAAAGTTCCTGGATGTTATCAAGAAGTTGCAAATCAATATTGCATTCTTAGAAGTGATTCAAGAAATACCTTCTTATGCAAAATTCATCAAAGAATTGCTTACTAAGAGGAGAAGGATTGATGGAAATGAACTAGTAATGCTCACAGGAGAATGCTCCATGATTTTACAAAAGAATACACCTTGCCGACCAATGAAACAAAGAGATCAGGGGAGTTTTATTGTTCCTTGCACTATATGAGACTTTTACTTTGATAAAGTTCTTATAGGCAAGTACTAATCTTATGCCCTTATCTGTTTTCAGGAAATTAGGACTTGAAGAATGCAAGGAGACTCATGTTACCTTGCAACTTGCAGACAGAAGTGTCAAATACCTACGTAGTATTGTTGAAAATGTTTTGGTAAAAGTTGACAAGTTCATATTTCCAGTAGACTTTATAGTCTTGGAAATGGATGAGGATCGTGAAGTCCCATTGATTCTTGGCAGACCATTCCTTACAGCCGGTAAAGCATTAATTGATGTGGAACAAGGTAACCTCACTTTAAGGGTAGAAAATTATCAGGTAACCTTTAATGTTTATGATGCAATGAAAAAATTTGATAAAGGTTCCTATTATACTATTGATATTACTAATGAGTTTACTTCTGAATCTGTTAAAGAGAATGTAGGTGTAGAAAATGTGGAATCTATTCTAAGAAATCAAGATGAATGGAGTGATGATGAGCAAGACGAAGAAGTTGAGCAAGTGCCTCATATTAAAATAAGATATTATGAGGAGCTAGGCACTAGTGAAAGCAAACCAGCACCATCATTGATACAGCTACCAAATCTTGAGCTTAAACCCCTTCCCAATCATTTGAAATATGCTTTTCTAGGAACTGGAGATACCTTGCCAATAATTGTTTCATCTTATTTAATAGGTGAACAAGAGCAGCAGCTGCTTGGAGTTCTAAGGGAGCATAAAGAAGCAATTGGTTGGACTATTGCTGATATCAAAAGAATTAGCCTTATGATTTGCACTCACAAGATTTTGATGGAAGCTGAGTACAAACCTACAGTTCAACCACAAAGGAGACTTAACTCGACACTTAAGGAGGTAGTAAAAAAAGAAGTTCTAAAACTACTTGATGCAGGTATTATCTATCCTATCTCTGATAGTAAGTGGGTTAGTCTAGTTCAAGTTGTTCCAAAGAAAGGTGATATGACTGTAGTAAAAAATGAAGAGAATGATTTGATTCCTACTTGTACTATGACTGGATGGAGAGTTTGCATTGATTATAGAAAGTTAAATGATGCCACCAGAAAAGATCATTTTCCCCTTCCCTTCATTGATCAAATGTTGGAAAAACTTGCAGGGCATGATTATTATTGCTTTTTAGATTGTTATTCTGGTTATAATCAAATTTCTATATCTTTTGATGACCAAGAAAAAACCACTTTTACTTGTCCTTATGGCACTTTTGCCTTTAGGAGGATGTCATTTGGTCTTTGCAATGCACATACTACTTTTCAAAGGTGTATGATGGCTATCTTTTCTGACATGCTTGAAATTTTTATTGAAATCTTTATTGAAATCTTTATGGATGATTTTTCTATTTTTGGAAAGTCTTTTGAAGCATGTATAGAAAACTTATCTTGTGTTCTTCAAAGATACAAAGAAACAAATTTGATTTTAAATTGGGAAAAATGTCATTTCATGGTAAGAGAAGGGATTGTTTTGGGTCATAAAGTTTCAGTGAGAGGAATTGAAGTTGATAAGGCCAAAATTGAGATCATAGAGAAATTACCACCACCCACCACTGTTAAGAGAGTTAGAAGTTTTCTAGGACATGCTGGCTTTTATAGAAGATTTATTAAAGACTTTTAAAATTTCTAAACCCCTTTGCAATCTTCTAGAAAATGATACAATGTTTAATTTTGATGACAAATGTTTGCAGGCATTTAACTTATTGAAGGAAAAGCTCACATCTACACCCGTTATTATTGCACCTGATTGGGAGTTGCCTTTTGAACTTATGTGTGATGCCAACGACTTTGCTGTGGGAGAAGTATTAGGTCAGAGAAGAGGTAAGTTGTTTCATGTTATATACTATGCTAGTCGAACTTTGAATGAGGCTCAAAGAAACTATGCCACAACTGAGACGGAGCTTCTTGCTGTTATATTTGCTTGTGACAAGTTTAGACCTTATCTGATAGGATCTAAAGTCATAGTATATACTAATCATGCTGTTTTGAAATATTTGTTTGCTAAAGCTGATGCAAAACCTAGGCTAATTAGATGGATATTACTTTTGCAAGAATTTGATCTTGAGATCAAAGATAAGAAGGGAACTGAAAATGTGATTGCTGATCATTTATCTAGACTAGAATCTAATAGTCTAGATATTCCTATCAATGAAAAATTTCCTGATGAATAATTGCATGCAGTAGAGATCCTAAGTTTGCCCTGGTATGCTGATTATGTCAATTACATGGTTATCAAAATCATTCCATATGGTTTGTCTTATCAACAAAAGAAGAAGTTTTTGCATGATGTGAAAAGTTACTTTTGGGATAAACCATATTTGTTTAAGAAATCTGTTGATCAAGTAATTAAACGTTGTGTGCTTGAATCTGAACATCTTAACATTATTGAACATTGTCATTCAAAAGAAGCAGGAGGTCATTTTGGTCTTCAAAGAACTGCAGCTAAGGTCTTATCATCTGGATTTTATTGGACTAATTTGTTTCATGATTGCAGGAAATATATATTGTCTTATGCTCAATGTCAAAGAACTGGTAACATTTCAAAGAAACATGAATTATCACAAAACAATATCTTGGTAATTGAATTTTTTGACGTTTAGGGAATTGACTTCACGGGTCCTCTTCCCTCATCTTTTTCAAATAAATATATACTTATGGCAGTCGATTATGTTTCAAAATGGGTGGAAGCTATTGCTTTACAAACAAATGATGCCCGAGTAGTTTTAAATTTTGAAAAAGAATATTTTTACCAGATTTGGGGTACCTAAAGCTATCATAAGTGATGGGGGATCACACTTTTGTAACAAGCAATTTGAAAAACTTTTGTCAAAATACGGAGTTACACACAAAATTGCTACCCCCTATCATCCACAAACCAGTGGACAAGTTGAGGTATCCAATAGGAAGATCAAAAGAATTTTGGAAAAAACTGTTAATGCATCTAGAAAAAATTGGTCTTCAAAATTAGATGAAGCATTATGGGCTTATAGAACTGCTTTTAAAACCCCTATTGGAATGTCCCCATTTATGATTGTTTTTGGTAAATCATGTCATCTTCTTGTAGAACTTGAGCATAAGGCATATTAGGACATAAAATTCTTAAATTTTAATGGAAAAACTATAGGGGAAAAGAGATTGCTTCAATTAAATCAATTAGCTGACTGGAGGGATGAAGCTTATGAGAATGCTCGTATCTACAAGGAACGAGCAAAGAAATGGCATGACAAAACATTATCAAGCGAGTTTTTGCCTGGACAAAAAGTTTTACTTTATAATTCTCGTTTGAAGTTGTTTCCAGGAAAGTTGAGATCAAGATGGTCAGGACCGTTTGAAATTGCAAAAGTTTTTCCCTACGGTGCAGTAGAATTGAAAACTGATAATAATTGGACTTTCAAGGTAAATGGGCATTTGCTCAAACATTATTACGAAAGGGAAAACCATGATAATGCTACCACTGTCATAAATTTTAAAGAACCATGACCAGAATTGGGAAAGTCAGGCTAAGCGACTCTAAACTAAGCGCTTCTTGGGAGGCAACCCATGTTTAATTTAAAAGTAGTTTTATTTTTTTTTTTTTCTAACTTAATTTTTAGTGTGGACAGATCAAAATGGAAAAATTGAGCTTTAACTGACAAGGGAGATGCAAAATTTTAAGAAAAGGAGAATGAGGAACAATTTTTTCAAAATTGGAAAAGCTCCAAGAAATTACAAGGGAAGTATTCTAATAATTTAAAGTACTAAGTTTTAGAGTCTTTTCTTATGCAAAAAAAAAAAAAGCTGGCACTTGGAAATTCAAAGCCGCAGGCTCGATACCAGCGTATGCAACAAACCAGAACACTAGCATCTTACCATTTATGCCACCCATATTTAAGGTGGCATAAAACCAAAGTTTCAGGGTTTTAAACCCCGATCAAAGCTAACACCTGGGTTTTAAAGCCGCTAGCTTTGAAGCCGGCGTATACCTGATGCTGGCAGTGTACATGAGAAAGCTGCCGGCCATTTACTCTAGGCATGAATTAAATTTTGATACACTGGCATGTAAGCCGCCAGCATACTCGACAAAATTGCCGGCATTTGTTCTACAGAATCAAATTTAGCAGGTATCTCTCTCTTTCTCTCTCTTCCTCATTTCTCTCATTTTACTCTCTCTCACTCACACATACGCACCCCCACTGCCCTATTCCTTTACCCACTCACTTGGAATCATCTTGCACAAGTAAGTGCTCTTAACTCCTACTGTTAATTTATTTTTATTTCCATTGTATTTGTATCTGTTTTGAATCTGTCAATTTAGCTCATTGGATTGTTGAAATTGGTGGATAAGACATTGTGTTCGAATCTTGATAGAATTGATAGATTGAATGTTTTTTATGAAGTTTTGGAGTTAGATTTTGGATCAATGAATCATTAATTACATTTGCTGCTTAGTTGATCCATGAATTATGCACACACTGTGAATTAGGGTTCTTGAACTGCCATGTAATGTTAAATTTTGAAATTTGGGGCCTTGTTAAATTAGCTAAAATTGGATGCATGAAATGAATTTCTATGTTGTACTGTAGCTTCAATTCATGTTATTTGCTCCAGTTTGAACTTGGAAATTCGAATTTCTGAAAATTTTGAAGATAAATATGGTTTAGAAGTGTTTAAATGACTTTTGATGAAAAATTTTTTAAAATCACTTCTCCTTGTGAAATTTGAATTTCCAACGTTCAAGTCTAAGCTGGCTAATCTAAGCTGCCAGCTTTAACCTTATTTAGCAAGTGTGAATTTTCAAACTAATTCCATGTCAGTAGCTTCATTAATTGATATGCCTAGGATCCCAGATTTGTTTAAATTCATTTGGTGAAATAATTAGGCATAAATTAGGAGTGTATTCAACAAGAATTTCATTATGATTATTGGAATTATGCAAAGCTTTGTTCCTTAATGAAATGACATGATTCAAGCTTTATTTTGCATTCAATTTTGATTTCCTGTTTTAATTAAGCTCAATTTTCTTGCAGGAATCACTCCTAAGCAGAAAAAGCAAAAGACTACAGATGCCTCTACTTCTGGTTCACAGACTAGGAATCTGCTGTCTAGTCAGCAGTATGTAAAGGATAGAAAAAAGAGGTTATTGAAGATGGATTTTCTGAACACACAGTATTTGGATTAGAGTTTATTGGATGAATATGGGTTGACTGATAGGGTTAGAAATATAATCCAAGATCCAACTTGGATTATATTGTTTGATTTTGGGGAGCTAGCATATAAGAACTTGACTATTGAGTTCTTATCTACACTGAAGAGTATACCTGACAAAGCTGAGTCTACATTTCAGTTTCAGGTATTGGGTGAGATTAGGGAGGGAAAGCTGAAGAAAATGGGTAAACTCTTAGGAGTATATGATGAGGAGATGGAGAACTTAAATTTGCCTAACAATTGGCCTAAAGGAGAAGAGCAGATGACTCGAGAGGCTTATTGGTATCAGTTGATTCCTCCTGAGCCAGCAAATGAGCCATTTGTTCCCTCAAAATCATTGGCAACTGCATTTGCTGCTATTGAGCACAAGCTACTCCACCACATTCTTGCACATACACTGAGTTGCAAGAAGACTAGTCACAGTAAGGTGACAACATTTGACATGCTCTATCTCTAAAGCCTTATTAGAGGCTATAGAATTGATTTAGGGGGAGATAGCTAACTTTATTATAGACAGGCTGATGATACCAGGACTAGACTCCTGTTCTGTGGTGGTTATATCACCAGATTGCTGAAGGGCATGGGAATTTTTGAAGCTCCTTAAGGAGATGAGATATTTGAAAGCAAGAAGATCTCATCAGCACCTTTCAGAGGCTGAGGATTGCTTAAAAACCCTAGAGGAGTTGAGCCACCAGTTTTGGAGGAGCTTGAATTCCAGGATATCTTTCCTGGTGATGTTCCTACTGACATCCCATCCTCCTCTGTTCCTCCTCCTGCAGCTACTGCTTCAGCTTATGACATAGACCAGCTTAAGCTAGATATGCAGGATTTGAAGAAGCAAAACCAGGAGCTTAGAGATAGACAAGACAAGGAAAGGAAGAAGAACAAGAAGTTTAGGAGGACTATCTTTGAAGCTTTGAAGACTACTGCTTGCTGCTTGAATCCAAAAACAAGGACTGAGATGACTTATGAGACTTCTACTGAGTCTAGGTATAGCTCAGAGCACACTCATGCAGCCAGCCCAGGAGATACTCAGAGACTTAGTCCTGAGCACACCAGCAAAGCTAGTCTAGGGCCAGAGAGCTAGAGATCCTGCTAGCTCTCATTGGTTCTTTATTGATTTTTATTTTTCATATTTGCTTGTATATATATTGAGCACCCAAGTCCCTGTGGGTAGATTCACTTTGATCTATGTTGCTTAGTTAGTTTTATTTATTTTTTGCTTTTATTTTTCTTTTTGTTTTTCTTTTGTAGAGATTACAGGGCTGAACAAACAATCTCTCTGCTTTGAATTTTGCTGCTCTGATTCAAAAGGATAATACAAAGGTTTCTGCTTCTGTTTCTTTTCTCTTTTATTCTATAACTTTGCAATAGTGAGGACACTGTTTAATTGAAGTGTAGGGGAGGGGATGGGATACATTGAATTGAATGGATTGAATGGAGCTGTATGATCTGCTAGCTGTTTGGATTGTGGATTATTTGACAGGATTTATATGAGTAATACCCACCTTGTATTTTTGGTTTGAAAGCAAATTATGGGGAAATTCTACCAAAATTTTTCAAAAATCTCTTGAAAATTGGAGATAGTACAAAGTAATGATTGAAAGCAATGAAATTAACTTGTTAAAATATCTTACTCACCTGCTATTGTGATTGGTTTACTAAGTTGAAATTGAATCGAAAAATTCCTTAAAGAACAAGTTTACTTTATTTTTAACTTTGGAATTGGAAATTTAAGAGCTGATTAAATTCTTTTGTGAAAAATAAACAGGTTTACTTCTGGGAAATTTTAGTTTGTATACACTCTTTGAATTATAACATTTTGTGAAAGAGGTAGAAGAAACTTTTAAACTTAGTGATCCTTTATAAAAATATGTCTTTGATTTGTTATTGCATTCAAAAAGAAAGAAACAAGCATAGCCACTACTCCCCTGACTTAAAAATTTGAGTTATGAGTATTTGAACTTGAATGTTAAAGTGAAGAAGAGTTCTTAGGGGTATTTTGAAACCTGGTCACTTAGGTGATGAGCCTGGGATGTGCCAACTCAATGAACTCACTATAACAAGAAGGGAATAAAGGCAAAAGTTCAAATTATGAACTTTGAAAAGCAAGAAGATGGAGGCAAAAACCTCCCAAAAAGAAAATAAGTGCTTGAAAAAGAAAAGAAAAATGAATGCAAATATGTAAATAAAAGGAGTCTTGTAATAAAGAAGGAGAAAATCTAAGGAAAAAGTAGATACCATATGCTTTCATTTGTTGTTACTAAGAGTATATATATATATATATATATATATATAAGCTAAAAGTCCAATGAAGTTTAAATGAGTATTTTTCCTTAGTGGATTGTGTATTTGCTTTTTGAATAGAATGTTTTTTTGTTAAAAAAATTGAGATTAAAACTTGTTTTGTTTGGATTAACTCAATTTTGATTATAGTACTCTAATTATAAGAAACTAGTGTGGTTAGAGCAGTAGATACAAAAAAAGCAAGTTAAAGAAATTGTGCTTAAATTATAAAAATTGTACTATCTATGAGAGATTCCAATAATTTTGTTCTTCATTATTTTGCTTGAGAACAAACAAAAGTTCAAGTGTGGAGGAATTGATAAGATCATATTATATACAACTTTTTGATGTTTAAATAGCTAGAATGGATACTTGTTTTGGTTAAAATTTATGTTTCAGGTCTAATTTGGACAAAGGAATCAAAACAAGAAACTTTGGAATGAAAATAGGAAAAACTCAAGGGGTACGCCGGCTTTTCTGAAGCCAAAGCCGCCGGCGTATGAACAGCCTTCATCACAAACAGAATGAAAATCCTTAAGGCTGCCTCTACACCGCCGACCTTGAGGCGGTATAGACCGAAGAGGATAAAAACACTGGCTTAACACTGCCAGTGTAGAAGGAAGAAGAAGCCAGCTTCTGTAATATTTCATTCAACGCCGGCTTTCTAAGAATCAAAGCCGTCGGCATTGAGACGGCTTACAAGATCAAATGTTTACACTACTCAAAGTCGTTGCATACACTTCCAGCCTTACAAGCCTTGATTCAATTGAACCTATGCCGCCTGAAAGCCGTCGGCGTAGAAGGTGAACAGGGCAGTGTAGACTGAAGGCTGGCAGCTCAGAGCTCAAAGGTTGCTAGTGCAGAAGGAGTTACAACGTACGCCGGACTCTAAGCTACTGGCATTGAGGCAGTGTAGATCGAAGATCAGGAGGCACAAGTAGATATCACATGCTTCGTAACACATGAAAAGACAAAGTTTGATGGATTGTCTAAGTTGGCATCAAAGCCACCGGTTTTGAGACAACTTTCCTTATAAAAAGGCTCAACCTTTCGTATTTTGATTATATACACTGGCTAGATCTATGTCTAAGTCGCCGGTATAGGAGCGGCCTACACTTGTAACCGAAGATGAAAGCTGCCAATGCACTGCCTATGTAATGAAGAAAAAGAGTTTACGCCGTCTGTAAGTCGCTGGTGTAGGAATTGTAACTGCCGGCGTAAATGTTGAAACTGAAAATTTTCATTAATGCTTCTCACGAAATTTTTCCTATATAAAGGGGATTTCACTCCTCTAGTTCGAAAAGCAGAAGAAAAATAGAAAAACACTTTACTATACAAATAGCTTTAGCATTTCATAGAGATTTGTAAAAGATTTGAGCTTTCAAGGAATTTGTAATTGAAGATTGTGATATTTGAATTGGTGATATCTAATCTCTTTTCTTATGCAATTCATTTATCTTATTTCTTTGTTCATAATGATATCAATTACATATTCTTATTTAATTATTGAATCATCACTCATGAGTAGCTAAACTTTTCATTGTGGCAAGTGATAAAATCCTAATCTTGCTAAAATGATTTTTGAATTTATATTATAGGATTGTTAGAATTATGAAATATTTGTATTAAATCCTAATTATCTATTTTATTTCTATTAGAAATTGAATTGATAAGAATTATGATAATTTGGAAAAAGAATTAGGGTTCATAGGAATTCATGAATTTAGATTAAACAACAATTGCGGAAGCGGTGGAGTTTAATCTAATTTAGAAACTGTTCCATGTAATTCATGCAATATTTTATTTTAATTTCTCACTAAGGAATTAAGAGAAGTTAATTTAGGATATTAGACAATTATATAATCAGGAGGTTTATAATTGTAAATTAGATTCCATTGATAATTTATATAGCGGAAGCTAATTAGATTATTTTGTGGTTTACTAAAACTTGGTAGTTTTAAGTCTTGACAATTTCTTACAAATATCCTCAATTCTAATTATTAATATAATATAACTTCAGTATGATTAGCAAAAATTAATGTGGATTCTGCTCCTTTCCACATTTATCTTATATAACTTTCTCACAATCTCATTGCATTCATTGTTAGATATTAGATAGAATTAGTTAATTAGTTTAAATTGATACATTTTAATTGCCTAAATATTAGTAAAAGCTAATATCGAACTAGTAATTAAATTGGTCCTCGTGGGAACTATACTGGACTCACTTTTATATTACTTGATTTGACCCAGTATACTTGCTGGTAGTATCCGAACTTACATTTTTATATACATTTTAATCGGATCAAATATTCATTCCACAATCAAACTTAAGCTTTTACAACTTACTTGTTTTGACCTTAAACTCATCCTAAATCATCTTATGATTCATAATCAATTATCTTTTCATCTTCATATTTCCGTATATTACAATTAGTTTAGTAAGTACATTGATGGTTTTTGCAAGCAAATTTATATTAGTTGTAGAATCTTACTATTCTACGTTTCGATTCTATGGACCCTTTAGCGATTCTAGGTAGAAACTCGAGTTTGACAACCGTGGGTATTATACTTATCTTGTTTCTAATTGGTCTCAACTAGAAGTCGAGTAGGGTTACTATGCATTGAGTCTTATTGGAATCACTAAGGTAGGCTTACTCCATTCATCTTATATCTTGATTCTTTGTCTCCTTCATGTTTTCTCCTCATTGCCCTACTATGTTCCTTCTCTAAATCATTACTGCTTTCCTCAAATTTGGGTCAACATTCTAAGGTAAATATTTCCGTTCATTGATCGTATCTTTCTAAATATCCTCCAATTCTTGTATAAGTATTTCCTGCCTTTCTCTAATATTCTCCATGGTAGAATTCTATTCTTAGACATGAGGATTCGAATCTTATAGGTTATCTACCTTTTTGTTATTAAGGTTAAATTCTATCACTCTAATCTCCTAGTATCCCTTTTTCCTAATTCCTAAAACCTTGTTGCTCCGATACCAACTTAAACTGTCATGGCCCGAAGGGTACCCTAAACGTGACAGTTCACGTACACAATACTAAAGTCTAAGAATGACTACTTTAGTCATGCAAAGGCTTCCATATCATGTATAAGGCGTATATCACAACCAAAGGACACATCGGAGTAGCGTAATTTTCATTGATAACGATTAAGAAACAAGGCAAGGAGAATACTTATCATAAAATATAAACATGATTGATTACAAATCTTAGGGGCATACCCCCGCTATTGTCTTTAAGTCAAAATAAATACACTTCTTATAAATCTCTAAAATACTAACATAGCATACATTACATATAAGGAATTTACAAAATAACTTTGTCCTATGTTCCTATTGCCTCCATAAAAGTTTAAACTCCATCCATTACTTTCTTAATGTCATGATCTTCGAATAAAACCACAGGTATACCTGTTTCAACAAAAAATATGGGGTATAAGCCTATAACTAGCTTAGTGAGATATTCCCTTTTAATCGCACTATGATTTCAAACAAATTCATTTAATTTTTCATGTATATGCTATGTATGCTATGCAAAAATCACATGATTACACAAATATATATAGTTATCTGGAAACCATATATAGAACAAATTTACCCCTTTGTATCGAAGGTTAAGGAATTGTTGATGAAGATCCACTCGACCTTCTACTGGTAGTCCCCAGGCCCCTGCCCAAAGCGTTCGGTTGGCACGGCTCCGAATGTAGAGTCGCATTCCCCGAGCGATTTGGATTCTCTAGGAAGGAGCATGGTCTGTATCCCAGCATAATAATAGCCCATCCAACTCTACGCGTAGGACTAGTAGTCTTCCAAAAGAAATATGACTTGATGGATGCTATGCGTGAGCATTTTATTTTTCTTAAGCTAAACCTTATTAAGGTTTATTAGGGGCGATCAAACAATTTAGCAAACAATAAGCAAGCATAAATGTAGGTAGACAAAATTCTTAAACAGGAAATTCGAAGTTGCGATATTCTTAATTCTCATTTCAACATAGAATCACATATATACATATCATTGAATTCCCTATACATGTCCATTTTTATTTTTTCTTAGTATTCTAATGCCGCTATTCTACAAGCACAAGCAAATAACGAAATTAAGAGGAATAATTCACTCGTTCATTTCGCAATCTTTTTTATCGTAGTAATCCTCAAGAAGAGAAGTCTCGTATTTCATATCACCTAGACAAAAAAAAATACTCATGATGAGTATTTCGTAGGATTTCTACTTAAGCTTTCTAATTTTATTTCACTATGTTCATCAAAAATTGCGTAGGATAAAATTCCAACTTAAAATGACCATGACTTGCCCATTTTAACGAGGAATTTCGCATATAATATATCGTTTTCTATCTACTCAAAGAGATCTATCTATTTTTAAGGTTATTTTTGTCATAGAAAGCCATTTAGGTTTGGAAATGATGAGATACAGAATCATTATGAATTTTCGATTTCTCAAAACATAATTTTTCGAACTTTTTCCTTATAAAAAAAAAGTCCTTCGGCAAAAATATAGATATATATATATGTTGGAAAAAAAAAAAACCTTTCAATATAAATATATACAGACTCATGTTATATGCAAAATTCCAATGGTGTTACCTCAACGATAATATCTTGTAAAATAATGATTTACAGTGTTAAAAACTTGAACTTTAACAATTTTTTTTCTAAGCGTTTTGAAAGAACATTACAAATTCTTGGGTTATTATAAATGAGTATATCCTTATTTTTTTTTTCGATTTCTTTTCTAAAAAAAATAAATTTTCTCTTAGCTTTGGTCTTCTACAAATCTTATTTCTAGTGATAAAAGTGAAGTTTTCAAGATTTCTATTAAGTTGTTGATAACTTATAATAATTTGAGTTGTGTATATTTTCTTTTTTAAAAAATGGGTTTGATAAACAAGTCTTTTTCTTCTTATAATTTCATTTTCCAACTTCTTTAAAAATAAACTTCATTTCTAAAACTTGGTCTTTTAACTCTTAGACCAATTTTACTTGAAAAGAAATCATGTTTCAATATTTTCTTAAGTTTTGATAATATCTATTGTTCTTTTGTAACTTGTTATGTTTATATTCCTTTTTATTTCTTTGAAAACGGTTTTATCATTTAGTAACTTGGCAACTTCTATTTTTTCTAAGTGAGTTTATAATTTAGTGAGTTGATTTTATCTTAACTTATAAAACTTTAGTCTAGTTATTACTTTTTATTATGGAGTTGGTAAAATCCTACGAGTAAACTTTTTGAGAAAAATTTGCTTACCAAATAATTATTAATACTAAGTTTTAATAATCTTTATGTGACTTATCATAATAAAAGAAAATGTTTATTTTGTTGGTTAACTTCTGAGAGGAAATCATTTTCATTGTTATTTAAGAAAAGTCTTGCTGGATTTGAAAAGAAGTTGTAGAAATAATTATTCCTATATGGGTGATAATAAAACCTTGATTTAGTAGTAAGGATGTATATACATTAAGAGAGTTTTGTTTCATTTTCGTTCATTAAAGAAAATTTCTACTTTATATTTTGTTTAGACAATATCATTATGATGATACATGTATATGAGTATGTAGTATGAAAACAATGAAATATAGGAAAGATATAAGGATTAAATAATAAGCAAGATAATAATATCAAGTATTGGAAACCTTAGTTTCATCAAGGTAATCCGGTCAAATATTAAGAGCCTTAGCTTCATTAGGGTAACCCGGGACTAAGAATAGACTAGTCCCAAAAAGAAAAGAAAAAGAAATAAAACCAAAAGCAATAATAAGAGCATTAAAAATGATAAAAGCAAGTTAGTAAGAGTTAGTGAGCATTTAGGCTCTATGAAATATATAGATATACATATAGATAATAATATATATATATGTTGTTAAGTTAAAAGCATAATAACAATAATAACAACATAAGATCATTATAATATTAAAATAATAAAATCAAATTTTTTGTCATGTGCAAGAACAAAACATGAACATGTTGTTACTTCTACCACTTATATAAGTTTTAAAAAACAACACCATAGTCATGTTAAGTTACATAAAACAAGACATGGGAAAATAAATAGTTGAAAATCTTTACTTAAATGTTTATTTATGTTGAAGGAAGAATATGATGGTTGTAAAATTATGTGGATAATAATATGTGGTAGATGGTTTTTGTGTAGAGAAGAATGCAAGAAAGGAATGGGTTGAAGAGGATTTTGGTAGAAAGGATTTGTGGAGAAATTTTGAGAGAGTTTTGTTATGTGAAAAGAGTGTGTGAAGGAAATGGAGGGAGATGGGATATTTATAGATAAATATGGAGGGAAATATGAGTTAATTAAATAAATAAAAAATAAAATAAATTGATGGCATAAAGAAGAAGAGTAATTAAAAATTAATTTTAGAAGAAAGTATAAAATAAGTTTAGTAATACATGGTGTAGTTTTTTTATGGGAAAAGAAATTGTAAGAAATAGGTATGTAGGTTGCAAAAATAGGTAGTACGAAAAGTAGAGATATATAAATAGTTGTGAATAGTAGAAATAGTACTATAAATAGTAGACTAGACAAATTAATACAGGTAATAAAGAAAATACGCGTTAGAATGCGATATCTAATATTTTTAGTTATCGAAAAATTATGAAACTGATATTTTTGAAATCCTTGTATTAATACGAATCTAACGGTGTCATCGGAATATTTTTACTATCCAGTGTACTAGGGCATGATTTTCGTAAACTAATCCCGTTCGGATCGAAAAGACACAAGAAATTTGTTAATTTGATATTTTTAAGCTTCCTTATTTATTATGAACTATTATCAATAATTACTTCAGTTTTGTTATTAGGGTTTAAGAGCGCGGAATTGCCGGATCTAAACACTAGGGTTTGTTGTAGACTTTGTTGATTTTTAAGGTTCTGGTTTAACTTCCGACTTATTGATTTATTCATAAGATTTTAAAATTTTTGGGTTGTTGACAGTGTTACATTTTTTGTTCAACATTTATGTTTTATTTTATTTTATTTGTGATGTATTTAATATTTTATAGTTCTCGGGATTATCTAACCAAGTCTAGGGTTATAGGTTAACTCTGTTTGACTTTTTGTGGTAATTGGAATTTTTTATTCCAAAATTTACCGAAGGATTTAAGGTTTTTGTATTTTGTCGCTGAGCGTTATTTGGATATATCATCTTGATTTAGGTGATAGGGATCAAATAGCTGATTTAGTTGGTATATGGATATTGAATCAAACGATTGTTAGGTTTTGTTTTGATGGTTCTCTTTTTCTTGAGGTTAAGAATTTTCGTATTTGATCTTATTCAGAATTCGGTTTTAACTTAGGTTGATTTTTAGAGTCTCGGTTTTGGTGTTTGACTTCCAAGATTATTTTCTAAGAATTGTAAAAGATTCAGGGGTTTACATCAATTGTTTTGTATCATGTATATATGCGTCTTTAGTTGCAAGTAAGACATTACGACTATAGATTGATGAATTAAGATATGTTTTAGAGATAAGGGATTTATCAAATACTCAGTAGATGTAAAAATTTCATATTCAACTTTTGCAAAAACTTAAGTCTAATTTACCTATTTTACGCTCTTAATGACTAATAATAAAAAGAATAATTATCAAGGGAAGCATATGAGGTTTTAGGAAGGAATATAGTGAGAAATGTAAACCCCGGTTTTCCCAGTAGTCAAGTAAACTTCGGGAACTGGAAAGCGAAACCCTAAATCGGATTAGTTCAAGCCTTGTGAGAGAAATTTAGAAACCCTATATCCAGCTTTCCTTCGGTTTCATATCAAAAGAAATCTTATAAAATAATTTAATGTGAAATATTATTTTAAAGTATATTTCAAACCATAGAAAATTTTAATTTCGAAAAATTTTCTATTCCGGGCCTTCTCGAGCCCCATTACAGAAAAGCGAGCCCTACGACTAGAAACTCAGAAAAATATTCCGGAATACTCTTTAGAACCGAATTTTAAAGGATTTCAAAAATATAAGTTTTATAATTTTTCGGGCTATAAAAATTACAAATATAGCCTTTTTCCCGTATTTTCTTTACTACTGGTAAAGTAGATGTCTTGTCTACTATTTACCGCTATTAACAAGTACAACCTACAATACACACTACCCATGCCATAGTCTTATATCCTTACAACTACTCATTATATTTTCTTTTCCAAGAAATTTTTGTTTCTTACTAAATTATTACATTTAATACATTTTATTACATAAATTACAATTTTAAATCAAATTAAATCACTCCCTCTTCTCTCACTTGATGGTCGACGCACCCCCCTACCCCCCCCTCAAACTGTTTTATTTTCTTCTTTTATAATATAACAAACTTTAATTTACTTAATATATATACTCATTTACACTCTCTCTCCTCATTTCTACTCTTTCA
Organism: Combretum micranthum; assembly: GCA_024138025.1. Lineage (NCBI taxonomy): Eukaryota > Viridiplantae > Streptophyta > Magnoliopsida > Myrtales > Combretaceae > Combretum > Combretum micranthum. The sequence goes on from JAMXBD010002961.1 coordinate 62,399, forward strand.
AAATTTTTAATAAAGCAAAATCCTCTCTTTTTCTTTCCTCTTTGCCGTGAACCCCAACACCCCCCCATCCACCCCCCACCCCACACACACACACTTCAAGTTCATTTCTTCATCAAATCCTTCTTTGGGTGATGATTCTTGAGCCTTATTACTACTTAATCTTGTAATGGCAAGATTATTATTTAGTGTGTTTTTCACTTTAAATCCCCATGAGCAAGTGCTAGGGGATAAGAAAATGCTAATACATGAATATTAAGCCGTCACAAAGTAAATCTTGTGTTTGATGAGCTTTTGTTGAAATATTATCATGTTCATGCATATAAAAGTAGAGATCTTTCATGAAAAATATATGTTCATACTCTTAAACTCCTTTTCATGCACTATAAGTAGTAGATCTAACACTTAAACACTCATATTATACTTGACATTCATGTTCATATAGATATTTTGTGTTTTCATGCATTAATGCTGATGTGTGTATGATCACCAAGTATAAAATTTATAATCCAATTAATTCAAATCCACACAAGGCAGCGCACCTATCTTGTAGTATATAAATTAACTCCGATGTCGTCCTAAAGATCTATGGGCAATTACTAGTAATACCCTTTCACTACTATCTAGTCTAAATTATCAAAAGATTGTATTAACCCTAATGACTATATGCTAATAATCGACAAACCCTAATTATAGAATATGAGAGCTTTCCTTAATTTAATTCAATTCACAACAATGTCCCTAGTTTTGATCCACCCTAACCCTTAATACTTATGATAAAATTAACTGATGAAAAATCAAATCTTGAACTGCGGGGTTTCTAAATTAAACCAATTACTCTCTTCAAGTCAATTGATTCCTAATTTTACATGAGAAAATGGGAATCTCTTCCTTCACTCACACCAATGTAAAATTGCAATAAACTCACAAACCCTAAATAAAGATTTAATCTTTATAGCAGAAATTCAAAGTCTCACTATGTCTAGGTGAAACATGCAAATTTATCATTCATATAAGATCTATCCTATTAGTTGAAATCTCTTCTAACTAATAAATCAAACAAGCAATAATCCTGGCCAGAAAATTATCACAAGACAATAAATCACATGAATAAATTCAAGATCAAAACTTTTCATCAATTGATAACAATTCAGAACATGAGTTAGGGTCTCACAAAACCTAGGGCATACAAATCTACTCTTCCATATGATAAACAATAAGAACAATAGATCTAGAAGAGTTTAAATGAATCATAATAACAAAACCCCCCTTTGAAACAATTGTTGTGATTCCGGATGGTTGTGCCGTCAATTCTCCTTGAAAAGCTCTCCAAAAGACGAACTTAGGGTTAGAAAATGATGTCTGACTCTCTCTCCCTCTTCAAACAATGAAAGAAGGCTGTATTTATACAAATTTGCACATACACGGGTACCCTACATGACTCGTGTAGCTCGGGGCGTATACAACATAATTCCAGCGCATTTTCCTTTGTTGTCATGTGTACACTACTCATCCTACACTACCCATGTAGCCTGGGTCGTGTATATTGAAAAAGCTGATTTTTCTTCAAGTTTATCCTCCAAATCTACACCAGTAGTGTATAATTACTAGTGTGTGACCAGTAACTTCATCTAGGCTCCATAATCCTTCAATAACTTGGTTTCTTTCATGATGAATCTCTTAAAAAGCTTCATTATTCCATAATCATCCCTGAAACAAGTAATTAACCCAATAAAAGTTCTTTCCTTTAATGACTTACTCAAATAGCATATAAAATATGTTCAATAATGCACAAATAATGAGGGTCTTAAAACACTTATCAAATGCTCATAAAGATTTAGTCTTGTATATATAATGTGATAGTTGGTAGATCTTTATGTGGATAAGACAAGGAACTTGAAAAGAAAAGGTTTTTGTTAGAAATGTTCAAAAGAAAATTCGTATGACTTCCAAACCCTATTTTAAAAACCCTTGTAACAACTTTGAAACTCATGTTTTATATGAAAAATGGAGGGTATAAGTAATATATATCATTAAGTAATGATTTTTATAATTTAAAATGAGTTTAGATGAGAGTAACGTGTAAAGAAGGAGTAGAATCAAGATGGAAAATTTTGAGTTAGTAGTCAACTTGTAAAATTCGTAACTTTGGATGATGCCCATGTAAACACCTATTATTCAAACTCAAAATGAATGTTTTATGTGTTAAATGAAGTCTTTAGGTAGTGGATATAGTAAAGTCTTGAATTTCAATGCATTACACAAGTTTTCCCAGAGAAATCATTCAAAAAATAATTTTTCAAAAATTCAGATTTTTGAGTAAAGCCTATTTAAAAATATATTTGCAAAGTGTAAAATATAAATTTTTATGTAGAAATGAAGGTCTTGGGTAGTATAGGTGATGAATACTCATTTTTAATTAAGATAGCTAGAAATTCTAAGAATAAAATCCAAAACACTAGTGTCGTATCAAAATTAGAAAGGTGGACTTTCCATAAGTAGTTATTGTTGGAGTCTTGCAAAATTAAGGAGTTTGAAAGTTTCTTTTACCAAAAATCATCAAGATCATGCATACATTGAATTCATCACTGTCATTCATGATAGGAAATCATTCATACTTCATATATACTTAAATCATCAACTAGATACATTTAAAACAAGTGCAAAAACTATTTCTCGGAAATGGGAATGGTTATTGATCAGAACTGATCCCTCTGTTCCGTGACCTAAATGTTTTCAAAACTTGGAAATAATATTAGAATTAAGTAGATCTTTGAAGTAGATAGAAATCGATATAAAATTTACGAAATTCCGAGTTAAAATGACCAAATTATTGCCGTTTTAAGTTGGAGCTTCCGCAAATAGCGAGAATCACGATTTTTATTAGTTTTGACACATAGTTTGGATTAGTTAAGTGATGAAAGTACTCATTAGGGTATTCTTATTTGGTAGGTGATCTCGAGACCGACGAATCCCTACCACCCGATTACTACTATTAAAAGACCGGCATACCACGGCCGAGTGAGTATCACTTCCAATTTCAATTATTGCTTGTGATTGTAATGATAGCTACACTAGTTACTTAGCAAAGATAAAATGACTATGCATGATGGGGTTGAATGGGAATTATATTTATCTACTATGTTACGTGAAGTTGAATTTAAAGAATATCGAAGCCGGGTGATAAATTATTGCTTGTATAGATGAGCTAGGATTGGTTTTCTGCGAATATTGTTTGATCACCTAAATGAACTGGTATGATTGATTATTCGAAATTGAAGATGAACTTGAACTCATTCATAACACGATGGGGATGGAGCATTAGCATTTGTTGGTTTTTGATCCATAAAACAAATATGAGTTGGTTAATCGTGATCCATAAAACGAATATGAGTTGATTAATCGTGATCCATAAAACGAATATATGAGTTGGTTGACCGTGAGCATAAACGGCGTCGTACTGCAGGATTCGTTAATCTGCTAACCCGAAATGGAGGGCGCAAGTCCATCCACATATGATTTATGGTTGGTCATATGTTTGTTGAATTCACGTGTTTGATGCATACCATTTGTCTGATTAATCACTTGCTTGAATGATATGTTTTAATTGCAATATGGAAGTTTTCACTCACTAAGCTAGTATAGCTTACTCCCCTATAGTTTTTATTTGTTGCAGCACGAGTTTATTTGGCTTTGGCCAAGGCAGGCTACAGCTCAGGTATAAGAGCTAAGCGTTTCTCATAGAAGTTGTATCCAATTTTGTTTAGACTTCCACAGGAAACCAAAAGACTCTGGATGACTGTAATGGACTTTTAATATTCTTTTGCAGGGGAATGCCCCTTAGACTTTGTAATTTTTATATATGCATTTTGATTTATTATCTAATGCTATTGAATGCCGTATTAAACTTTTTAACTTCATGGAATAGAGTATTCTATTATCGTAAAGGGATGCCTTACATCTATACAAGACTCTCGAAATACTAGGATAGTAATTCGAGGGTCTTATATGGCATGTGGTGGACTGTTACGTTTAGGTACCCCTATGGGGCGTAACCAAAAATCTTCACAATAACCATGTTATAGACTTTGATAGTTAATATGGTAAATTTAGTTAAATGAAACAAACAAATGCATAATATTGATGGAAGATGATAATATATATAAATATAGGACTTAAAGACCCATCATGCACATAATAATCCAAGTGGTAATAATTTATCACTTCTTCACAACAAGCTTTAAGCTCCAATCCAAGTAGATAAAATATTGCATTGGTTTGTTAATCACTTGAAAGTCCCACATGGAATTGCTAAAGAAGATCCATGAGATATTAACTCCTTTATTGTTGGAATTTACATCTCTTTTCTTCAATAGTGTTTCAAAAGTTACATATTACTTAGCAGAGGGAACATCATGAAACTAAATATATAAGCTTCTATACGTTAAACTTGTAAACAAAATGGTGATAATTTGGCTAGATTTTTTTTTTTTAACTAAAAGCTCAATTTAATTGGTCAAACAACTTGTGGTTTCTCTAAACTTTTTATTCTAATAATTTTGAGGTTTTCATTGTCATATATGATATTGGGCTTGCATTATAGCTTAATGCACTTGGCCAAACCATCTAGGTGGTAGTGTTCTTTGATGTTGACCAGCTTCCACATGTTCAATCATAATCTGGTTCTTAGTTGATAATTAACTTATAAATATGGCGATTTTTGTTGAACTGATGAACCGACCAAGCAAATATGGTTTTAGCAATTAACATTGGTTTTTAAGCATTTTGTCACAAAAGATTTTCATTAATTTAAAAAGGTAAAAAACTTTGATGTATAATGCATCCTTAGGAGCATCCTATGGCCAATGCTAGGGGCTCATTGAGAAGAAATTAGACCTTTCGATGAAATTATATAGTTTTTTGCAAATTTCTAGCTTGCAAACATTCTTTAGCCCCATAGTTAAAATCAATACCACTCTTTGATACACCATTTAAAACCCATATAAACACTTGTCTTTCCCTTAAATTCATGAAACACATGATTCAAACTCTTAAGCTTTAATCTATCTCATCATACGATTATTTACTTGATATTTGGAATTTAGATTCCACATTGCTATTATATGTCCACTTGCCCAAACTATACATGAATATAACATCTAAGTACTTCAATTCACAAGACACATAAATTAAACATGATAACAAAAGAAATGTTAAAGTTTACCCAAACTCTATGAACATTTCCCTTAAGAACCTAATTTTCATGATCCTTATTCCATTATCTTGATTTGTAGAAATATTTCCATGATTGTAATAGGATATGTAGAACATTCACACAAAGATTTGCATTTTCAAAAAGCAAGTAATTTGGTTTGTTTTTTTCTATGTTATTTTACAATAAAGTGTTGAGAAAATGAACATCTGAGAAATGATTAAGAAATCACAAAAAAAGAAAAAAGGATAGAAGGAAAATTTAAATAGCTACTAGGTTATGCTATGAAGTCTCAACCTTGGGTGTAAAAAGACAAAAATACTTCTATTCTTGAAGTATATTTATTGTAGTATGTACTTTAGAATATTTTAAAGTTCATATTTAAGTCTAGGATAACAGCAATCATCTATTACTATGGTTGTTCTAGTTTATATGGCATAAGACATCTTCATCATGTGCTTTCACAAATGTGCAACATTATGATTATGAAATCTAGAAAGTTCAAGACTTGATTGATAAAATTGGATGATTTAGAGTTGAAAAGTAACTAACCTAAGAAAATTGCAAGGACTTTCTATCATTCTTTTTTTTCCTTTTTTAATTTTTCCATATGTAAAAATTTTGTGGTTGGTCATGTCTTTTAATGGGTTCATTCCTATCTGTTGTTTAAATGCTTAAATTTATACCAATCATAATCATACCACTAAAATACTTAATATATCATTAACTATATTTAATTTAATTTATAGATTATTGCCTATGGGAAAATCAATGGTCCTAAACTGAAATGCTTAATGTAACCATTAAACAAACAACAGTAAATGAAATATTAATTATTTTAGTGATTCGATCACATTTAAGTATAGTATGAGCCGTTGGATGTGACAAGACTAATCCCGTCAAAATTAATGGAGGACCACCATTCTCGATTAATTATAGAAATTCCCATGAAAAGTGTCCAATTTGCTACTCTGTTATACTTATTAAGAAAGAAATAGAAGGGGGAAAATGGAAAATGAAACATTTTTAGGTGTTAAATGTATACTCATTTCAACCCTATTATTATTATTATTATTATTATTATTATTATTATTATTACCTACTACTACTACTCCTACTCCTACTACTACTACAAAAAGGTCACATGTGTTTTAGGATGTTCACAAACAAGTGACTCATATTTATTTTTTTTTATAAACATGTGACCTATAATTTAATCATAAGTGTTAAATGTAATTATTGGACATGTGTTGCACTTTAATTTGTTTGAATAAATTAATTTGATAAAATAATTTCATAAAATAAAATAAAATGAATAATTATATAAGTGATTAAAAAAAAAGAACAATCAGAAAACACAAAAGAAAAATAAAAAGAAATTAAGTCTCTTTTCTTTCTTCACTAGGAGCCCCCTTTTTCTTCACCAATAATTAAATATATTTAAAATGAAACAAAAAAGAAAAGATCATATCAATAATTATCAAATATCTCCATCAATTAAGCAGCCATTGTTCCGTGTTCTATAGGTACTGTTATCGTTCGTCGTACTATAGATCTAGTAGGTAATTAGTTGTATGGTCAGATCTATTGAGCTGATGGAGTCATGAATGGTCTTATAGTTCTTGGGTGCTAGAGTTATGTTCTTGCATCTAATCTTATGGTTGATTTTAGATTCGATTAATGTGTGACTATTTCACGAAGGTGCTTGGCAGTCAGATTCCAGTCATATGGACTTGCCAATGTTACTAGTTGATGGTGCAACTGTACACTTAGACTGTTGCAACTTGTGAATCTATGGGTTTGATTTAATGGTGGTGTGTTGGTGGTTAGCTTGCCAGCACTTAGGTTCATGGGTTATGCAAATTGCAGATTGTCATTGGTCATGGGTTAACAAGTTTTTACAAGTCACAATGGTGATTGTAGAGTTTATAGATCTATCAATGGTTGTTAGTCGTGGTGTTGTATGTTAACAATTATGTGAGATAACGTAGGGGTTCTTGGTGAAGAAGAGTAGTGGTTATCAAAGAAGACGAAGAAGCTGACGTGGAGGATTCTTGGTAAAGAAGAAGGGGGTTTTCCTAGTGAAGAAGATGTAGTCTTAATTTCTTTTGATTTTTGTTTTTTCAATCACTTATATAATTATTCATTTATTGAATTTAATTTAATGTAAGAATTTAATAAATTTATTTTATCAAATTAATTTATTTAGATCAATTAAAACGCGACATGTCCAATAATTACATTTAACACTTATTATTAAATTATATGTCATATGTTTGTTAAAAAACTAATTACGAATCACCTATTTGTAAATACCTTAAAACACATACTATCTTTTTGTAATTTATCGTTATTATTATTAATAATATTATTAAGGATTAGGCAACTGTCCCGCCTGGACCCTATAGAAAAAAGTGGAAGTTCAGAGAAGCAGGGCCTTGGATGGTATACCCCATGATTTGTTGGATAGCCCACAAGGAAGTCGGTGCGACATTTGTGTGGCCCATATAATAAATGTTAGATATGTACATTTTGACTTGGTGACAATAGACAAGACAGGTCATAGAATTGTGGTACATGTACATTCTGCCAGCTTGAATTTTTCCACACCATTTTCATTCTTAGCTACTTATGGATTTATTTAAATTACTACCTCCGCATTTCAGGAAATTTTTTTACCAGAAAACATTTCAACTTATCCTTTAAAAACTTTCAAAGTTATTTCGTTTTTTTTAAATGCTTTTCTGGGTCTCGTGGTATAAGATAGCGTCAACTAACCCAAAGAGGGGGAAAAATTATTGAATATTATAGCAACTCTTAAAACTAAGTTGTCCAGCAAACAAGTTCATATTGTAAAGGGGATCATTTGGCATAAATTTCCCTGCCAGGTAATCCCCAATAGAGATACACTTAAGAAAAATGGTTGTGTATGATCATGTCAAAACGACATCCATACTATTACTTGTAAAACCGTACAAAGATGGGTTTTCCCAATGTTTCCTCTCCTTGTTTAATTCATGAATGATTCAAAATAATTAAAATAAATTTTTGAGAAATTCATTCTTTAATTCATCTTTGATATAATATGTGGAATAATTACGATAAGAACGTAACTTCATCGGTAATAAATTCTCAATGGGACTTAAAAAACTCCTAATCCAAGAAATAAAGAGGAATAATTATCAATAACAAAATTGATCAAAGTTATCCCCTTCTATGATATAAAACTGAAGAAGCCAACAAGCTAGCGATCATTAAACCGAAAAAAAAAAAATCCATTTATCATAGTACAACTAAAGAAGCACAGCAAATCGATCTAAAATGATTTACTAGTAAGAAAATCGACTAAAATTAAAATACAAGGTGATTATGATAATGTAAATGGGTAAACAAGTATAATGCAAATATCATATAAGGTTTTATTCTTACCTTACTTATCGGTACGTATTTTTATTTTACTTTTACTTTTAATTAACTATTTTATAGCATACTGGAATCATCCCACAATCAATATTTATAGAGCATAAAGGATATAGTTATATAAGGTATTTTGTGAAGCTCTAAATTTCTTTATATGTATTTCCACAAATATAAAATTATAATGTATGTTATTCAACAAACTATCAAATTTTCCATGTACTAGCACACTCAGCAATATAGTAATAACTATATCTTTCTTTTAAAGCAGGTTCCAAAAATCTGGAAATGAAACCCACCTTTCAATTTTTAATGTCTAATTTAAATCGATTCAACTATGATAGAGTAGATTTAAGCCTTCAAAGCAGTACCCATTTACTCATAAGTACATCTAACAAATATTAATTAAAAAGGTGAAAGGAAACCGATATAAAATGAATAGAAGAAGAAAACCTCAATTTATCTGATTTAAGGACTTTGTTCACATGTCATATATCGGACTAAGTTCCACAAAACCTTTCATATGTTGTTCTGAGCACTACTGCCAAATTTAGCGATGTAGTTTGGACGAACTGATGGAAATTTCTCATCTGTGGCATTCCACCTTATTAAAAGTTGGATTTTTGAAATATAAAAAACATTCCAATAAAATGATACAGTGCTCAGTCTCCCATGTATAATAGTAAATTACTTTTAGATCGCCTCCAAATTATCTTTTTTTTTTTGGCCTGTCGCCTCCAAATTATCAAACATGTGATATTTCACCAACATTTTAAGTAAAGCACCGACATCCTTTAAGAAGTATAAGCACCAGAAGACAAAGTTCTTACCCTGATGACATCTCCACTTGATCCCATCCGGACTCGCCCTGTTAAGCTTCTCATTTCATGGATCCATGATTGCTAGGGAAGTAATCGGATCGATCATTAATGCTTTTTGACTCGTGACTTAATAAAAATCTTATAGGATAATAGGATCGGATTGGAATATAGGTAAAAAATCCTATAGGATATTAGGATATATATTTACTAAATATAAACATAGTAACATACTAAATTTAAAATAGATTGGCAAAGAGAATGTGAATTACTATATTATTATATCATTATTTTATTGGTTTAAGTATGCTGAATTTATTGAAAAAAAAACAATAAGCAAGACAGGTTCAGATTGATAATTGGACGGATGGTTAGGTAGGTAATCGAGTTGATAGTCAGGCGGATAACCGGATAAGTGACAGATTTTAAAGTAAATCTTGTAGGGCGAGTTTGTAGATAGAAGGAAAACCTTATAGGGTTAAAGGGTCTGGTTTGATATGTCCTATAGTGTAGCAAGTTCGAGTTTGGATTCATATGACCTGCCTGAAATCCGATCTGGTTGCATCCTTAATAGCTGCCTATGTATATGGTGGGCGAGTTCATATCATAGATCTGTTAAAGTCCTAGATGGGTCGGAACGGTTCTGGCCAATCTCATTTTTTTAAAAGAATTAAAAATTTTAAAAAGAAAATTTTGAAAATTAAGATAATAACTTTGAAACTTTAAATATATAAAATGAACATAAGAAAAAACTATTATTTTTTTCATATTCATTTAATACGTGTAATTATTTATACACAAGCACATTCCTATTAAGTTGAAATATTAGCAATATAGGATTAGAGTAACACTCTAAAATAATAGAGTTTAAAAGTCTCATATTGTTTAGATGTATTAGTAAAACTCTATATAAAGTATAAGAAATAGTGGTTTTGAATTGTATTTATCATATATATTGAACAATGCATTAAATATTGTAAATCAATAATTAAAAATTTCTATTCACATGAAAAATATTACAAACATTAAATATTATTTACTTTATTTAATTTTTTTATTATCTTATCTTTTATATCATTTTTTTATTCTATACTTATTTTTATTTTGGTAATAGTGACATCATATTAATTTTTTCATTTTTTTTAATGAAGATCCTTACAATCCCGCTAGCTCTACGTGTCACGCCCCAAAATAGGGCCTAGTAGTATCATCCTGTAGTCATCATACCACGTGTGCACCCGTAATATGAGAACCGTCTTGCAAGTCAGATATTACAAGACTCTGTCTTATAATTATTACATGTGATGTAGTCATACCAATATATTATATAAATACTAAGGATTCCGATTTTCCTTAGTTTGCCAGAACCGCAGAGAATCGGTATCCCCTACCAAATAATGAAATTGAGATCAAACCTATAAAATACAATATCTTAATCAATTATACCATTTATCTAATTTTTTCTTTGAGACCAATATAATCTATGAAACTATCTTCAGCAAGGTCTTTTGATGTAGCACTCTTCACTCATGCTTAACCCAATCCCAGCTAACGTTATACCTGCACAAAGACTGTTGGAGGGTGAGCAAAACCACACGCTCAGTGAGATGACCTGACCAGACCACATATCAAACAATGGAAATCAAGTTTACTTAGCAAACATATGTAATGCCACAATCAAGCATATGAACAAATACAAGCCTGGAGAATCCGGAGTCCAAAGCAGGATGAAGATTTACCCCTCTCATCAGGGTTGAAGGAACCAGTAGTACATAGTCTATCCAGAAGAAGCCAAGCATACAAGGGAATCTACGATTTCTCGTATTAGAGTTATCACTTTTAATATGATAGCTTACCAAACCATCCCCTGTACATACCTTTAGCAACTCCCTGAGCATTAGTCATCGAAACAATACCATAAGTAGCGTCCTTCATTTACCACTTAGTTCTTATGGTACCAATAGAATCAAAGGTAACCTTGCGTTGATCTAATAGCCTTTAGCCTAGGTCAACCAAGCATTATCAAAGTCCCGGATGGCCAACACGTAATAGACTACTACGCTTTTAGAGATGCAAATATGCAACATATGCGATGCATGCCCATTTCATTTTATGGTACCAATAGTTTTTAGTCAGGTTCAGGCCGATGATACAATTACAGACAAACATCAACATGCTCCATACAATTGTCATCATACAAAGAAATTGTTAATTATATAAGATGTTTTGGCAAACATACATACACCAAGCAGCATGCAATTTACCCAAACCCACATGCAGTTCAGTTTGATATGTTATTATCAATGCAACTAACTACAAGCACAAACAATATGATAAGGTCAAAGTCCCTCACTTGTGGTCCTCGCTAAATTATTGGAATATGCTACTGGAAATTCGAGAATTGATCTATTCTTCCTATGAACACGAAATAACAGATATTTATTATTTAATTAATCTATTCTTCTATTAGTTCCGAAAATAAGATATTTGAAATAACATATTCACCAGATTAGTTGTGGTATAACTTATACTATTATTTACATTAATTCTAAATTAGACATATTTTAGAAATTACGTACTCCTTTCTTTTTATGGTCTTACTTACTATATTAATCTAAGCTGAGTTAATTGGAAACTAATCGCCTAATTCAATTACTAAATCTATTTTAATTAGTTACCAAAAATCATATATTTTATTTATATAAATACTAATCTTAGTATTAGTGATACTCATAAAAAGTAGTAATACTAGTATCAAAGATAATGGTGATTATATTAAATAGTACTACTAATAGTAAAAATAATTTTAATTAAAAAATTTAATAGTTTTAGTAACAAAATCAATAATACTAATATCGGTAATATCAATAGGCTTAATAATGATTTTAATATTACTACTAACAACATTAGTGATATTAGTAATAGATCAACAATATTCGTAATATAAGCAATAATATTGCTTAAGAAAATAAACTTTAATAATAAAATCAATATCAAAATATTGATTCATTTATTTATTTATTTATTTTTATATATCATTTCATTAAAAACATAAGTAGTTTAAGTTATATTTCTATTATTTTTAGCTAAAACATAAATTACGGAATATTTATTATCATAATCATTAAATTAATTTATCAATTATTATTGTTATCATTATTATTATTATTGTTATTATTATTATTATTATTATTATTATATTATTATATATATAGTTCTCGAGGAGAACTTCATCCAGGGGACGTATTTACGTCCCCTTAATTTTGGGTCTTTATTTCATTTCATTTTTATTATATATATATTTTTTATAAAATTTAATTATTAATTTTATAATAAAAATTCGTAATAAATAAAATATTAATTTTTAACACTTTTTACATTACTAAAACATATACTTATTTTCTATATCTTATTTAGCTTATACTAATAAAACTAATATCAAAATTAATAAAAAAAAATTATAATATTCTAGAATTAATAAATACAATAATATTAATTAATTTATCTAACCAAGATTATAAAAGCATATTTTCTATATTTTCAATAATGCTAAAGTATCTACTTATACATATACTTAAATACTATATATTAATAAAAATAATTCCAAAAATTAAAATAATAATAATAATTTCACTTAGAAGTAAATAATATATATTTTTAGTAAATTTTCAACCAACCAAATTAATAAAATTATTTATTTATTATTATTATTATTTTTTTATTTTCTGCAAAATTCGTATACTATTCACGTGAACAGTATCAGGATACTATTCATCATCTTCAACCTTGGTTCAAATCCGATTTTGCATCATTTTACACGTCCAAATTCATTCTAATTTATTCCTAAGCATTTATACATGATATTTCTACATATATAACAACTCAAACATCTAAATAAACCTGATGATTCAAGAATTTCGAATTTGCATGGTATATTAAGGTTTTCGAATTTACCTTGCTTGGAGTTTTATGTAGCCATTTCTGGACTTTTCTTGTGTTGGTTATGATCCTACTATCATCATAACATCATTTAGAACATTGTTTTAATACGGTTTTGATTTAAAACGAATTTAACGTACCGTAGTTTTTCTTGCTCCAAGCTTTAATGAAGTTTTAATGGAGTTTGTTTGTCTTCAATTTTCTGGGGTTTTTAGTTACTAATTGAGAGTGGATTCGTTCTGGAAGTGTTTAGAAATTAACGAGGATTGTTTGTTTCTCCATAAAGTTCTTTAAACACACATATATAATATATATATATATATAATAGAAGAAAAGAAGAGACTTCGCTGCGGTTTTTTCCTCCGACTTTTCCTGGTTTCATGCATGTGTTTATGTGTTGTTTTGATATTTTGATTGTGTATGTTTGTGCTGGTGGCATTTGATTGGGGTGTGTGTAAATTATTGACAAACTTGATCAATTATTGAGCAAGTTGGCACATATTACGGCTGGGCAAATCCAGACAATTCTCTTTGTGATTTTGTGCACTTCCAACCGTAGTTTCGGGAAAAGTAATATAATTGACTAGTTGATAATTATTTTAGGTTAAACATATATAAATAAAAAAATAAAGATAAGATAATGAATTTATAACCGTATAAGGAGGGAATAAAAATAAATTTGTGAAAAAAATCAATTTTGTGGTTTAAGTGATACTATATTAAATACTGATTTAGTAATATTTTTAGATGAGAAGTTCCATATTCACGTTATTAAATATTCTGAACAATATGGTATACATAGAATTTCTATTAAAGATTTGTATATATGTGTTTGAATTTTCGCTTTTTCTTGAAATTTTGTTCGCGTCCAGAGGAGGTCAAATTTGAAAGCCATTCATTCATACGTGAAACAAAACCAAAACGAAGGAAAAAAAAATGCAAGGTAGTTAGGATATATAAAAATATAAAAATAAAAAGAAGATGATAAATTTATAACTAATAAATATGTAAGGAATGAGAAAAATATAAATTTATGAAAAAATTTAATTTTACGAGTTTAAGTAATACGTATGTTAAATACTGATTTGGTAATATTTTTAGATGAAATTTCCATATTCTCCTTATTAAATATTATGAATACTATGGCATATATAGAATTTCTATTAAAGATATTTATATATGTGTTTGAATTTTCGCTTTTTGTTGAGGATTTAAGCGTTCTGGGAGAATTCAAATTTGAAGGAAATCACGTAAGACAAATCCAAAACAAAGGAAAAAAAATGCGACTTAGTTAGGATGTATGGAAATATAAAAATAAAAGAAAATGATAAATTTATAATCAATAAATAGTAAGGAGTAGGAGAAAATATAAATTGGTGAAAAAATTAAATTTTATGGATCTAAATGATACGTATGATAAATACTGATTTGATAATATTTTTAAATAAAAATTTACATATTAACGATATTAAATATTCTGAATATGATAGTATATATAGAATCTTCGGTTTAATACTTTTACTTTTCTGTTTTTATACCTGCTATCGTAAATTATATTTTATTTGTTAAAAAGTTCGTTTCGTGTATTTTGATAAATTAAAAATTATATTGCCCTTAATTTGACTTTATTATAAATTTTTAAGATTTGAAATTATATATGAAATCATTTCTATTTATAAATTTGTTCTAGATTTTTTATTAGTTAGAAATTTAATTTTAATTTTATATTTGTTACTCAGTTCTTTTTATTAATTATAACTTACTGGATTAGGTCAGACTTTTAGTTTTATAGACTCAGAATTGTTTAACTTGGATGTTTTAATATATATATATATATATTTTACATTAAAACTTAAGTTCGTAAATAGTAAATAGTTTTTCTTTATTCTTTATTATGAACTTTTATAGTCTTAGTAATAAAGATTCTTTATTCTAATTTGTTCATACTTAAAAATTTAAATCGCGAAAAATTTGGAGTGATTTCTAATATTTTGTTATGGTTCTTTTATGATTCTACATTTATTTTTATATATTTATTATAACTGGGTTATATAAAATCAAGGGTATTACACTACGGCCCCAACTAATGGACCAATCATGTGATATAATTTAAAATATTTCAAATCGATTCATCATCTTTTGAAGTTTACCCGACTTATTTAGATTTTCAGTAGTTAGCACACATCAAATTCGTTCATGAATCGATCTCAAGTAATAGTAGCAATTATATACTTCTCTAAAAGATTATCTTATAACTATATTAGAGGATAAGTTTAAACTATTAACATTTTGAAAGTTTTGTAAATATGCTATTTTGTTTATCCATAGACTTATCAATTTAATGCATAAATTCTCAATTTAAAAACCCATCAATACATTTTGATTTAACTTTTCTTTGTTTTTTTTTTTTTTTTTCTGTTTTTGGCCACAATTTAACCTTTCTATTAACATGATATGTTTTTGCCGGTTTGACGACGATTTTTAATATTAAGTAGATTATTGTATTCTTTATTTGTTGAAGGTTGAAGCCATATGAGATAGAAAGGCCGATATATAATTTAGAGTATAGTATAGGCATTTATCATATTCACAGGAGTAGGAGTGGTAGTAATAATAATAACATTTTTTCGCTGGACTTGAATTTCGATTCTGCGATCCTGTTGATTTGCTTTAAGGTATGACAGATAAAATCGTACCGTATGATTTTGTACCCTGTCAAGCAATGAAGATATAGTAAGATTACGCTAAATTTGCACCAGCCAAAGTTGAAATTTGAATTGGAAAAGTCCCTTCATTCCCCTTTTTGTCAATACCACATGAGAGTATATATCTGTGATAGCCTTTTCGTACACGAAAATTATATGGTCTTCTTGACGAGAGGGCCCTTGGGCCGATTTTTTATTCTATTTTTTTAATACTTAGGAAATTTTTGAAAGTGAAAAGGTAAAATAAGAAAAAAACTCCAAAAGTAATTAAAAAAACTTTGAAATATAAAGGTTGAAACTATTTTCTCTCTTCTAAATATATCCCTTCTAGTACTCTCTCTAGACATAGGCACGATTGTTCCAAACCAGCAACCGAATCAGAACGATCACTGGCGGTTCTAAAACTAGAACTGAATTGGTTGGCCGGTTCTAGAACCAATTAAGGAATTGTCAGTTTTCTAGTTCATGGGAGGTTCTATGGCCTAAAACTGGGTGGCCTGGAACCAAGTAGAACCGGTGGTTCCAACCGATTCCATTAAAAAAATAATTAAAGAAAAAAATTTAAAAAATTATATTAATAATTATTAATGTTTACATTATTTTATATGAATAGTAAAATTTATTACCCATTTACAATATTCAAATTTTTATTATCAATAATACAAATAAACATAACTTAAAATCATATATAATTTAGTTTATATAAACTTCTTTACAAAATCTATTTCTTAATAATGTAAAACTATTTTTTATATCGTAATTTTCTTGTTATCCTCTAAATTATTTTACAATATCATATGATTAACCATAATTGATATTAGTTGTGTTTGTAAATAAATAAATATGCATTCTAAACAAATTTTTATAAATTTTACCTAAATAATTTAACATTTGTAGAACCAATAATAAATTATTTTAAGTTTAAAATTTATTTTATTAAAATCTATAATTCATTTTTTTACTTAAAAAAATAGACGATTCCGCTATTCTAACACTAGAACTAGAAATAGCTGGTTCCATAGAATTGGACCGAAACCATGAAAGATGAGTCTAGTTCCATTTCCTTATTTTCAAGATTCATAATCAACAATTCCGATTCTGATTCAATTTGGTTCTAGAACCATACCCATATGCTATATCTAGCACTTCCTTGGCCCCAAGAGTGGTCAACAACAACAAACAATATAATGATGATAATCATTTATAATTTTACTGGCATTTTCGAATTAAATCGGATCGAAATTATTAAAGCGACACTTGAAGTGGAATCGGAGTATACTATTTGGTCCATCTTATTTTCATCAATTTATAACCGTTTTGGCATCCAGCTAGTTGACATATTTTACGAAAAGCATGTGAAAAAATAAAGATAAGAATACGTGTATATATGGAAAATCAACCTGTCATTAATCTTAACTATTTAGTACCACAAACTCCTCTAAAACCATAATACCAAGGAAATGCTATTGTCTCGTCATTAATTTTGATGGAACTAGTCATATCACTATCTAACGGCTTACATCATATCCGATCGTAATTGAATCAATAAAATCGTTAATATTCTAATTATTATTTATTTTAACAATTAAATGATTGATTAGACGATATGGTTGACAAGACCGTAAAACCTCTCATAATCATATTATGAAATAGTTACTATATTTATTTTAACAGTTAGATCATTAATCAAACAAGAAAATATAGATATTATGGTAGTATAGTGAAGAACAATGCTAGTAACAATGTTGCTAGAATTAAAGTAAATCTTGACACAATAGAACTAGGTTGAGTCACAGTAATTAAAATATTGAAACATAATTTATGATTTATTTATAAAGTAACATGTTACTTTCTTGAAAATTTAAAATTCGAGTTTTTTCTTTTTTTTTATTCTCTTTACGTCTTCATATTTTTTTAGTAAATTAATGTATTCTTTGGGAAAAAAAGGGAAAAAAAAAAAAAAACGGTGTGCTTGGACTTGGAAAACCTGCTGCATTCTAGGTGGACTCATAGGTTAATTAGTTTGCTGTGTTTCCGTTAAGGTCAAAGGGATGGCCGAATCCGTATGTTTTTCTTTGGCAGTAGTTATAAAAATACCAACTTCTAGGATCAAGTAGATGGGACTGTCTAACTTTTAAAAGTGTCATATCAAATAATGCAATAAATATTTTAGTAATTCAATTACAAACACACTGATTCTGAGGCATTAAATGACTTATGGCTCAATCCATAAAATTTTATAAAACCCTTAATAAGATAATCATCTAGCAATATATAGTATTAATATCTATATTAAAAAAATGAAGGCTCACTAGTCTAAAAGTAAACAATCCAAATTCAATGTACCAATAAAGCAAAGAAATGGTCACAGGACTTTATAAATGGTAAAATATAGTGTAAAGTCCACCATAAACTGAATATATATATATAAATATATATATATCAACAACATTACATCTAAAGGTACTTTGTCATGTTGCACTCACCATCCTAAAGCCCATTGTTAAACCATAGCTTATAGAGTCACAAACATAATCAACAAATAGGTCATGGCTAAGAAATTAGGAAAAAAGGTGAGAATAATGAACCTAATATAGTGACACAAGCACATTAGATGTCACTTACAAATATGTCTATTTCTAATGCAACAGATATAGTTCATTGAGTTACAATTAAGTGTAAACAACAGTATGGGAGTGAGCATGACTTCGAACAACATGACAAAAAGTAATGGATTTTGATCCCAATGCAAGAAGCTATTTGGGATTAATAAGACACTACTAGAAAACTAGCCTTTAGAGACAGAAAATTTGCGATGGAAATTTTTGTCTCTAAAAAAATGAATTAGAGACAGATTTGCGACGGATTTATGATGACATGAATTATGAATAATCTTCTAATTTTTATATGCGTTGCGACGGATTACATATTGATTTGCGACGAAAATTTTTCCGTTGCAAATTTGTCTCTGATTTTAGAGGAAATAAATTATTTTAGCGCCAATTTCTATTTTTTTTAATTCTGTTGCAAATTTGTCTCTAAAATAAATTATTACATATATGTATATATAAATAATTATGTTTATAATTTTTTTAAATTATACATATCTAATATAATATATAAATGTGCATTATAAATAAGAAATATATTATATTTTAAATTAATTTTATTATATAATAACTATAATATGTATAATCATTTGTTTTTACAACTAATTATTTTATTTATAATATATTTAACATTACAATACATATTTATATATAATAAAGTATAAATTAAAAATAGTACTTAAAACATAAATATTATATTTATATCTTACTATATATTCTTTTACATAATAACTTATATAAAAACTCAAATTATACAACTTAATAAAATAGTGTATAATAATAATATAATATGTTATATGCAAGTAATATCATAAAATACTAATTAAAAATAAAGTATATTCTATAATAATATATGTAAAATAAAATAATTAATATAAAATGTCAACTTAGTATATTTAAACATATACAAATATATAAATAATATATTATATTTAATAATATATTAATAAAAAAATATATATTCATATTATTTATAATTTTTTATTATATATTTTTATGACTATTCATATATTTTTAATATAAAAAAATTTATTATATATATCTTACATAATTTATATTTACATACTATATTTTATTTAAAATAAAATAACATATTTGGGGAAAAAATAATATACTATGTAAAAATATAGTATATTTAAGTAATAAAATATGTAATATATAATAATTAGTTAAATATATTTAAATTGGTATTATATATTATTTTATTAATATAATAATGAAAAATATATTTTTATATTGTTTACATTATATTATAATTCATTAAGTGAAAAAATAAAAAATAAAAAAATAAACACATTAATTAAAAATAACAATTTATTAATTTAATATAAAATATTAAATAACTAATGTAAAAAGTATAATTATATTATATATCATTAAATATATATATAAATTTATATGTATGACATTATTTATTTTACATAATATATAATATTTTTTAATAATAATATCATATTTGGAAAAACAATTATAATAACTACTGAAAATATTATATATTTATAATAAATATATAATTTAAAATAATTATTATAAAATGTAAACATTGTATATATTAATATTATATATTATTTTAATAAAATATTAATGAAAAATCCTTAATAAATATGTAAAGTGAAATATAAAATAAAAATAAACTATAAAAGATATATAAAATGTTTTATAGTTATAATATTGTAAATTGTGGTATCTCTTAAATAAACAGTAGTGGAACTTTACTCATGAAGATACGAATTGGTTTTATCGGTTTAGTGCTTGTGAAAACTTCAATGTAAGTGTGCTTAGTATGTAGCATTCTATGATAGGTGACCTCCTGGGAAGGATAAATAAGAGGAAAATGTGTATTTTTTTAATAATTTGTCTTAGAATCAGAGACAAATTTGTGAAGGAATAATTTTATTTAGTATTTACTAATTGGATATTTAAAAATAACTAATTATAAAACATAGACAAATTTGCGACGGAAAATAAATCTGTCTCTAAAAGAATTAGCGACGATGATTTTTGAAACAGAAATTTGCGACGGAAATTCTGTCTCTGAAAGTCTTTAGAGATAGATTTTTCACTTTCAGAGACAGAATTTTTTGTCTCTAAAGCCAAAATTTCTTGTAGTGAGAACATAAGAGTTTGAAAACATTCTTTAATTCTCTCGAGTATCCATGTTAAGTGGTTTAACTTAATATGGATCTAATAAAAGAAAACAAAAATTTTCATGCTCAACAAAAATACAAAATTTTATAAAATTTCTATATTAATTTTTGTATTGATACATTGCATTTTTATCATAGGTTCTTCAAATGTCTTCCTTGAAGGCCTAATAGAGAATGTGGTGAATTTAACACTTTGAATGACAATCTAGATTGAGGGCAGTTTATAGTGATAGAGATAGATTATAAACATGTTTTTACATGAGTGCTTCACAATGTTGCCTCTTCATCTTGTTTTGGTGTTTTGCAAGGTATTATCATAGCTAGAGAGCATTTCATGTTTATTAGTTTTCCTTTGTTCAACTTTTCAATTTTGTCACATGTTACTCATTTTAATTTAGAAAAGGATGATAGTACATCCCATTTACTGTTTAGAATATAATAGTTATTCTCATTTACTAGAAGCAACTCGTGAACTTACATTTCAATATTTACTTCATGTAAATTTTTATTATAGAATTATCTACTATGATTATAGAAATTAGTTTTGTTATTACCTTGTTTTTCCTTTTCACTTATAAGTATTTGATGAAATTTTTTATAACTTTTTAATAGATAAATTGCTCAACATGACATATAGCATGAATAGGTCAACCAAGACATGGCATAAACTGGGTAAGACTTAGCTAGGTTTTCATACACGATTAGAATGTTGAGTTAGTAGGTTTAAGTGAATTTTGATGAGGGTATACATTGCATGTTTACTCATTTGTTTTGGTTAATTACACTAAGTTAGCAAAACACATGTATAATATGAGATGGTTGTGTTTTGCATATACTTGTTTATGTTTACAATGTTACAAGACTTTATTATACTATAGCTAGCATCCAAATGCTAGAATGCCTTAACGCATGGTATCCAAACACGAGCCTGAACAGAGGAATGATCATGTTGATAAGTCTTTTATACTCTAATTCTATTCATAAGAATTTATGCTTTATCTAATTCATTTAAAAAAAATCCTATGATTTTGCACTTTTACTGTGAAAATGTTTTTTTTCAACTCCAAAGATCATAAAAAGAAGGAATAAAGTGATTTGAATCAAGATTGGAGCAAAATAACAACAATGTTTGAAGATAGGTTTCAACCGTGCCCTAAAGATTCTAACCAAGGGCAACAAAACAAGGCAAAAGTCTATATTGTGCCCTCAATCTACATCGACAACCATGCCTTGTTATTCATGATACAACTTTAATCATGCCTGAGCATTGTGCCCACGATTCCACCCGTATTTTAAAAATCACGTTTCTAATGAAAGGACATAGCTTATATCGCGACCAACATTTGATCCTGCAATCTAACCTGTGAAAAGTGAACCAGCCTTGCTTTCATGCACGTGAAGATAATGACAAAATCCATTATAAAGAATCTACCATGTCTACGAATAAAACTTCATGTTTCTACGTCCTGTCACCTATAAATAAACGTGCACAAACATATATAATAAGGTAGTGTACCATTTGTAACAAATTTCCTAACTTAGCATATAATAGTAAGAGAATTTCTAGTACTAGAAACTCTTTTTTTGCAAGGAGTTTAAGTTTTGGATAAATTCATTTTGAGCCCAACATTTGTTCTTGCAATATTTTTGTGCTTAATGTAATATTCATATTTACTTTCATATTATTTCTCTTGAATATGGGCTTAATGTTTACATTTATGGAGAAAAATTTATCTTAACTTAGGATTTGCGAATCTAATACCTAATTCATGTGATTTTAACTCGATTTAATTGAATATTGACTAGTATTTGTAATGAGTAGCTCAAACTTAAATTTATGGGTCTAGTTGCGTGGTGTACCTTTTAGATCTATGTTTGATTTCAACTAAATAGATTAAGAGATCATTCTTTTAAATAGATAGATCTAGACTGCTAATGAAGTTGCTCATAATCACCTAGGATAGGGATAGATAGCTTTCTATCACTTTGTTTTAAATTCATTAAAATGGTTTTAATAAAAGGATTCTCAATCCTTATGTGATTCTAGGTTACTGATAACTTGTGAAGAGATTCTGGTGGTTTAACCTAGATTTAGAGTTTCTAACCTTGAGAGAGGCTTTAGCTTACCTTAGTAAATCCAACAGTGCGAATATACCTAGTAAATAACTCTTTGAGTTTATTAAGAAATCTCATGATAATAACTTGGTGAAACAAATCCTAAGCTATGGCTTGCATTAACAAACTTATATCCTTTGTTTACCTTGAAACGTTTATATAATTAGCTTTAATCTTAGCTTAGCTTTTTGCTCTTTGCCCTATTCTTCTAAATCTTTCTTTAGCTATATAATAGATGAAGAGTGAGTATGGTAGATGCTAATGATTCAAGGAATACGACTACTACTTTCTATGCTACTTCTTCGGTAGATGTGCTTACCTATGTTGGTGATTGCAACTGAAGTTGAACAGAACTTATTAGTATATTTATAAAATTTTGCAAAACTTTAGCTTTATGTTTGTGCTTTTAAAATGCAAAATCCACACACCAACCACTTGTGTAACAGTCGTACCTTGGTTGTGAGGGCATAATGGTTATGTAAACCCCGGGAATTTTCATATTAGTAAAAATAAATAGAAATAAAAATATAGAAAATAGAAGATCAATATTAGACTTAATAAAGGCTCTAGAATAGAAGTACAAGTAGTAATGAACCTATATACGTCTTCAAGCCCTAAAACAAAGTTCTCTAGATAGTAACAGATGCCAAAGACTAGATTCATTGCCGGTATCGAAAACTAAGAATATAGAAATAACTAAAATAATATTTCAAGTATGTTAGAAAGTAAATAAATAATAAAACTTATAGTTTGGAAAACTATAATTTAAAGATGAACTTTTAGGATTATAAATATACAATGAAAAATAGATTCATAACTAGCTGTCTATACTTTAAATAAATATTTGGATCACACCATTGTTCTAGTTAAAGAATTCTAAAGCTTTTAGAGATTAAAACCAAAATTGGCCTATTAAGCTTATAAAACCCTAATCGCGTGAGATAAAACCTTAAAAACAATTAATTGCAAAAATTTTAAACTCAAATTTGAACCCAAAGATAATCTAAAAAATTTGTAGAAGCTTTAAATAAAATTTTGAAGACATCACTCCTAAATAAATGATATAAATATACCAGTTAACGTGATAAACTATCCTAAAACTAAGATGATTAAATAGTTATAGAATTATACAATTAATTGTATGGTATTCACTGGAAAATACATGTATTTGTGGTAGGAATTCCTTGATTTTTGTAGCAGCCAAAAATTGAAACAAGTGGGTCAAAATGATCAACAAAAGTCAAGAAAATTGAGTGACGAACCAATCAAAATGACCCAACTAGATAGCTTAATTAATGCAATGAAAACTAAGTAAATATAAGTTGGATTCGATGAAGAAAACACCAACTTCTTGTTCAAAAATACTGAAGCTACTGCCTCTCTTTTCTCTTACAAAAACAATACTTAATGAACTATAAAACAAAGCATTAAACACTTCAAAAGAAGCAATACCTTTCTTGAACAAGCTCTACCTAAATATCTAAACAACAAAAGCAAAACCAATGCAAACTAAACCCAACAACATAGCAAACATATAACAAGAATACAACTCAAAACAAACACAAGCAGGTAGGAGCAAATAAAGGTACATAATCTCGTATCTAGTTAGTATACACATAAAACATTAGCTTAACTAATGTTTTTGCCTACCCTAGGATCAAATCAGACCAAGAGAAGGAGTGTAACATCATCCCATCACCTCAAACAAGGTAATATTAAACCCTAAACCTTATTTACACATTACACTATGTGTAGAAGCTAGGAAATCAAATAGTATGATGATTATAAGATGTTTATAATGATTTATCACGAATAATAGTTGTGGAACATGGAAAAACACTTAGAAGTAGCTTAAACATTAGTATAATACATATTTGATAAAAGAAAAATGAAATTACGAACTGAAGAAAAACAAGGAAGAAGATGAACAGTGCCTATACTAGCCCTACGATGGTAAAGTGTCCAAAGCTGGCAACGTATGTGGGATAGGCCGGCAGCCTTCGAGTCGATATGCACTGGAATGAAGCTATGTAAATTTTTGTAACACATAAAATTGTATGAATGCCAGCATGTAAAATTCCAAGGTCAGCACGTTCATGGATAAGCTGCGGCCTTCGAAATCATCTTTGTCACACTTCAAAATGAAGGCTTAGTAGGATTAATCTAAAGCTATCATATCACGTGTGCACCCATAATATGAGAGCTGTTGGTAAATCAGAGTGTACAAGACTCTATTTATTTATCAATGTTTATCATATAAATGATATATTATAATTGGATTTCAACTATGAAATCCGATTTTCCCATTTCTACTAAGATCTCAGAGAATCGGTATCCCCTACCAAATGGTAAAAGTGGGTTTCAAACTACAACTTACAAATTTCATTTATTATAAAATTTATCTAATTTACATTCTAAGTTTACCATATCCTTTCAATAGAGTTCGTTGGAGAAGCTCTTTTCGTACATTCCTAGCCCAATCCCAGCTAATATTAATCCTACACAAAAACTATTGGGGTGTGAGTGAACCACGGACTTAGTGAGATAACCTAACCAAACCATACATTAACCAATAACAAACAAGTATAATAATTAATCATCTGCAATGCAACAATCAATCATATGCACATTACAAGCTTGGATGATCTAGAATCCGAAGCA
Organism: Combretum micranthum; assembly: GCA_024138025.1. Taxonomy (NCBI): domain Eukaryota; kingdom Viridiplantae; phylum Streptophyta; class Magnoliopsida; order Myrtales; family Combretaceae; genus Combretum; species Combretum micranthum. The sequence goes on from JAMXBD010002961.1 coordinate 88,019, forward strand.
AATGGAGATTTACACCCTCTCATCGGGGTTGAAGGAACTTGATACTATGGCCACCTACCCAGGAGAGACTAAGTATACAGAAAGCCACAATCCTCATTGTAGAAATCTCTTTATATTTTAGGTACTCAATTCCTGTTTTAAGCCTTAGAAACTCCTGAGTGTTAGTCATTTCATAGCGATACCATAGGGGCGCCTTCATTACCAGTTAGTTCCCATGGAACTAACGGAAACAGGTAATCTTGCGTAGAACTAATAGCTTCTTGCCTAGAAAAACCAAGCATTACCTGATAACTGAAATACTAATACGTAGTAGGCTACCACATCTTCAAATGCAGTTTTATGCAAATCATGCGATGCATGTCCATTTCATTTATAGTACCAATAGTTGTTAATCAAGTTTAAGGTGATCATATTATTTACAGACAATCATCAACATGCTTCATACAGTATTTATTATACAATAGAATTTTCACTTATATTATGATAATTTGTCATTCAATCATACACCACGCATCATGCATTATCCAAATCCCACATGCATATCAATTGAATATATATTATTCCAAATGTAGCTATACTATAAGCATAAACAATGTGATGAAGTCAAGTAACTCACCTGTAGTCCTTGCTAAATTGTATATAGCTACCGGAAGTTCGGGAATTGATCTATTTTCCTATGAAAGGAAATAACAAGATTCATTATTGGACTATTTCTGTAAGAGAAGTCTTCCAAGAATTAAAGGTATTGATCTCTATCATCAATATTAGACTAAGCCCGTTATATTAATTATTGTGCTTCAATAATTTAATTGAATCCTTATAGGTACCTAATTATTCTGCATTGGTATTTGATATGGTTTTTGTTATTTGTATAAAGCTTTTTAAGATTTTAACTCTTATAGTAAAGAATATTTATATGTTATTTGTTTTCATTTTGTTTCTCTTTATCTTAATTGCTATCTGTATTTTTATTTAAGAGGTTTGTCTTTTCCTTAAGTCCTACTGCTTTTAGTAGGAGATTTTTATTTATTAATTCTTTGCCTATCAACCTTATCCGTCTCTTAAATTGGTATTTTTATTTATTTAAGGGTATGTTCTAGTATCTATACTTTTCAAAAATTATAAAATCGTATGTTTATGGATTTTAGATATATCAAATTTTTATTATACTTCAATTTTATTTTTATTGCAGAACAAGCTAAGTTTAATAGTATGATATTATCAATAATATTAGTTTTAAAATGTTAATATCAATATTAGTAATAAATATAAGCATAATAATAACAATAAGTTTCATACTATTAGTAAATAATAATATTAGTGACAAAAATAATAATAGTATTGATGAAAATATAAATATAGTGCCATTAACCTGAATAATAACAGTATTTACAATCCTAATGATTCTTGATGAAAAATATCAATAACTAAATACTATAATTAGTAGTAATAATAATAGTAATACTCATAATCATATTAATAGAATAATAGTACCATTAATATTGGTTTATTAAGAGTGAAAATGGAGTGAATTCTAGTTTGCGATTTCTTATTTTTTTAAACTTGATTTCACTGTATAAATAGTTGATTTGATAGTACTTTTCGAGTACTTTATAGTAGTAATTATTTTCAAGAAAAGAGATTTGTACAATTTTTCAATTTATAAAACACAGTACAGGTTTCAAGTGAATCATGATAACCGTAGTCAAAACTTTTTTTTTATGATATCTAACTCATTTCTAGTTCGTTTTTTATGAATAAATAGTCATTTTCATAGTATTTTCGAGTACAATCCATTGATAGGGTTGTTTTCATTAAACAAGGTCATTAAGGGGGCGAAAAATGCAAGAAAAATCCGCTATTTCCGTATAAATCTAACAGTGATATAATTTTTGTTTTTGCAATATTTAATTTGTTTCTTATCCGTTTTTAACAAATAAATAGTCGATTGCATAGGATTTTTGCGTCCTTTCCATTGGTGGGGTCATTTTTGTCTTATAACAAACACATAAACACAATTTATTCAATCTTTCCAATGATTTACATGAGTTATGTAAAGTTCAACTTAGTTTATTGTAGTTTAGGTATGGTTTTGGTTTTTCCTTTCTAGGATTTGAATTTCTATACTTAAAAATCTTCAAGTTGATGTATATATCCTAAATAATCTAAATAACATAAATATATTATTAGATCAATTTTGGTAAATTTATAAGACAATTTCTATAGATCAAACATAATGAACATTTGAATTTAATATGATCCTTACATTGATTGGATGATAGATGAGGTTTAGCTCCTCCTTCTTGATGAAAATAATGGTCTAAAGAGGAAAGTAAGAAGATAAGTAACTAAGGAAAAATTAATCTAGCTAAAGTAGCATATTATTATTATTATTATTATTATTGTTGTTGTTGTTGTTGTTGTTGTTTTACCTTGTTGAGCTTGTATTCCAATTTGGAGTTATGGTAAACTAAGGGCTGTTTGCAAGCCCTTAAATTTTAGGGTAATATCGAGTTCGAACCTAAACCGGAAAGTCAACTAGAGATTTTAAGTTCAACAAATTTCTAGAAAACCCTAGTAGTTACAATCCGATAATCCCGTGTTCCTAAACCACAGAGTTGAAATGTAAGTGAAGGGTGTAGTTGGGTTCGTAATAATACGAGGATGCTTTAAAAGATAAGATTAGCAAATTTTCGATCTATTTTGAACCCAATCAGATATAGACTTCGAAAAGCGTATCCTGGTGTCATACCCCGAAGGGTACCTTAAATGTAACAGTCCACTACACTCAATATTAAAGCTTAAGTATGACAACCTTAGTCATTCCTAGAAGCTTCGGTATTAAGTGTAAGGCGTGCTCTCACTACTTTAGAGGACCATTCATGGAATTATGAAGTTTAAGAAGATACATTAACAAATTAAGAAAAGAGTATTCATAACATTCATTTCATTCATAACAACCATCTTATAAGTCTTAGGGGCATTCCTCCGCCAAAATAACTATAATCTATTACAAGGAATTTTTTATGAAGTCTTCATCTTGACTAATGCTAAACTTTATCTAAAAATGGGAAATACCTGGCTGCAGAGTCCACGTGGCCTCAATCACAAATAGGTTAACTGCAAAAGATATCTATAAGGGTATAAGCTAATAGGCTTGGTGAGAATTATTTCCAAAAGTAAATTGTAAACCCCGGTAACTCAGTAGTCAAGAAACCCCGGGAGTTGGAAGCGAAACCCTAATTCGATCCAGGTTGAGTTCAGTGAGAGAAGCCTAGGAACCCTAAATCCGGCTTTCCTTCGGTTTTATAATAAAAGAAATTTTGTAAAGTAAATGAAGTTGAATTATTGTTTTAAAGTACATTTCAAACCTTTGAAATTTTAAATCTGGGAATTTTTCAATTCCGAGCCTTCCCGAGCTCAATTACGGAAAAGCGTGCCCCGGACCACGGATTCAGAAAAATGTTCCGGAATATTCATTAGAACCGTAATTTATAGGATTCCAAAATATCAATTTTATAATTTTCCGAGCTAAAAAAAATTACAGTTATAGCTTTTCCCGTGTTTTTGGAACAATCGGTAAAGTAGATGTCTTGTCTACTATTCACAAGTACAACCTACACTACACACTACCCATACCCTATTCTTACATCCTACAACTATTCATTTTAATTTTCTTTTTCCAAGAAATTTTGTCTCTTAATCAATTATCACATTTATACATTTTAATTAACTAAATTACAAATATTAAAATTTCAAACACACCACAAGGAGTGGCCCCCACATCAAAACCCCCACCCCCCCCCCCCCCCGGTTCCTTAAGCTTTGCCCCCCCCTCCCTCTCACAACTTCAACTTGTTTTCTTCTCTTTTCCATCTCAAGACTCCTTTGGTATGTTGATTTTAGGTCTTGTTCTTCCTAGATCTTGTAATGGCAAGACTATATCTTGTGTGTTTTCTCATTTAACCCCATGATGCTCTTGCTAGGGACATGAAAACACATGAACAAGAATATCAAGCCATCACAAGACATGGATCTAATGTTTAGATGTGTTTATGTTAAGATCTCATCTTGTTCATGCATGTAAAGTAAAGATCTTGCATATATATTGTTGTTCATGCCATGAGATCCATGATTCATGCACTATATTTAGTGGATCTAAGGTTTAGACATCCACAACTTCATGTACATGTATGATCATAGAGTTATTTTTATTTCCATGCATTGATGATCATAAAAATGTAGTCTTGATCATGTATAGAGGTGTTAGATAGTGGATCTTTACATATAGGAAGCAAGAACATTGAAAAAGGAAGGACTTTGTCACATATGAAATGTTGAAAATTCGGATGAAATGGAAACCCTACTTTAAAGACCACCAAAATCACTTTTGAACTCATATTTTATATGAAAAATGAAGGGTATGTGTAGTAGATATCTTGAAAGAATAATTTTCCTAAGTTTAGATGAGTTTAGGCATGATAGGAATGTAAAACAAGTGGTGGAGTTAGAATGAAAAATATTGGTATGTTGATCAATGGTTAAAATTCGTAACTTAGGTTCATGCCTACAAGAACACTTAGAATTTAAGTCTAAATTGGATGTTTTATAAGCTAAATGAAGTCCTTAGATAATATATATATTGGAGCTTCAAATTTTAATGCATTAGACAAGTTTTTCCATAAGAAAAATGCAAGGAAATGAGATTTACAAAATTCGGATTTCTACAAGTAGCTAGTTTAAAAAGATGTTTACAAATGAAAAAGTGGATTTTTATGCATGAATGAAGGCCATGACTATATAGACCTTGAGGACTTATTTTTAGATAGATAACAAGTGGATTACAAGATTAAAAGTCAAAGAAACCCTAAGGAGCATAAGTGGAAGAATAGCTTCTTAGAAATAACCTTTATGGATTTTCCAACACTTAAGAGTTCATAAGAGTTTATTATCACAAAATCATTATGACCATGCATATATTAAGTCATCACATGGCATTCATATTAGTAATTCATTCCCATACCATTCATGCATGAATCATCAACTAGGAACATTTCTTATCAAAAGCAAAACAAATTTTTGAGATTGGAAATTGGAACAGATCTGACCCACTGTTCCGTGACCTTACTATTTTCAAAACTTGGAATTAATACTAGAAATAGATAGATCTTTCGAAGTAGATAGAGATCGATATAAAATTTGCGAAATTCCGAGTTAAATGACCAAGTTATGGCCGTTTTAAGTCGGAACTTCCGCAAATAGCGAGAAATCCGAATTCATCTAGTTTAGATGTATAGTTTGATTTGGTTACATAATGAGAATCTCATTAGGATTATTCTTGCTTGGTAGGTGATCCCGAGCAGGACGACACCCTACCTCCCGACTACTACTATTAGAAAGACCGGCGTCCAATGGCCGAGTGAGTTTTACTTCCACTCTCAATTAATGAATGTGATTGTAATGTAGTGGCACTAGCGGTATAGGCAAAGATAAAAAGAAATTGTATATGCATGATGGGGTATATGGGAAATTATATATGTTGTCTACTGTTGATATGTGAAATGGAACTTAAGGAATATCGAAACCGGGTGTTAAGCTATTGACTGATTAGCTAGTATCTTATGATGAATGTCTGCGAATACTTGTTGGTCACCTAAAAGAATTGAGCTAATGTATATTCGACTTCAATTGTAAATTGGATTCATTCATATCACGATGGGGTTGGAGCATTCGCATTGGTTGGTTTTTCGTGACCATAAAACGAATATGTTGGTTAATCGTGATCCATAAAACGAATTTGTTGGTTAATCGTGATCCATAAAACGAAATATTGTTAGTTGACCGTGAGCTTAAACGGCGTCGTACCGCAGGATTCGTTAATCTGCTAACCCGGGATGGAGGGCGCAAGTCCATCCACATATGATTTCCGGTTGGTCATATGTTTGTTGATCACATTTGTTTGATGCATACACTTGCTTGAATAATCACTTGTTGAATGATTGTATTTAATTGTGTTATGGAAGTTATTACTCACTAAGCTAGTTAGCTTACGCCCCCATAGTTTTTATCTATTGCAGCACGAGTTTATATGGCTTAGGCCGAGGCAAGCCACAGCACAGGTACCGGAGATAGGAGTTTCCCGTAGAAGTTTAATCCATTTTTTTGTATAGACTTCCATTGGAAACTAAGGACTCTGGATGACTGTAATGGACTTGTTATTATTTTGCGGGGAATGCCCCTTAGATTTTGTAAACTATAATTATGCGTTTTGATTTATTATCTATGGCTAATGAATGCCACGCTAAACTGTTTAACTCCATTTGTCGAAGTATTCTATTGTCGTAAAGGAACGCTTTACATCTATTTAAGACTCCCGAAGGGCTCGGGTAGGGAACTCGAGAGTCTTATTTAGTATGTGGCGGGCTGTTACGTTTAGGATACCCTACGGGGCGTGACATAAATTTCTTGTGTGATAAAGTTCAAACAAGTTATTTAATCAATCAAGTAAAATGCAACATACAGGTGAGCAAACAAGGCATATAGTTTTCTAGGAACTATATGTTGAATGGATTTACGCCCTCCATTTGGGGTTTGGTGATGTATAATATCAAAACGAGTAGTTTTAGTTAAGTTATGCTTTCGATCATTCCGCCAAGCATATAAAGTCTACTCAGGTTGAGCCATGCTTTTGGATTTCCGCCAAGCATTGGTTTGATTCCATGTCGCTAAGCAATCGCTTTTGATCATAACCGCCAAGTGTTGCTTTCGACCGTGCTATTACCCTTGTCACACAAGGATAATAACCCCATGCAATGTGACTCATTTGGTGGTATGCATGAATCAATTTATTTAAAATATCATAGCATCATTATTGTCAAATTTAAGGTGATCATAGAATTTCATACATATCAAGTGCATACTAAAACAAACATTTACTTATAATCAATTCCGTCCTCGATATTCTTAGACTTCTTTCAACAATTTTCTTTGCATACATATCAATTTGCCTTTTCTTAATTCTAATGAGACTAAACTACAAGCACAATCAAGTAAGGCTTTTTAAGGAAATAAACTCACGATGCCATGTCGATACTCCTTCTAAATGAATGAGTTGCTCAAACAATCCACTTAGTCGAAATAATCCTCGGGGTACGAGTATTCTTCCTCGGAATCACATAGTCAGGGAAAATACCCAAAATGAGTATTTCTTGATAACTTTCTTAAGACTTGTCTAAACTATGTCATATGAACATCAAAGCTCGCATAAAAGATGATTCCAATTTAAAATGGTAATAACTTGATTGTTTTAACTCGGAATTACGCATATAATATACCGATTTCTATCTATTCGAAAAGATCTATCCATTTCTAAAAATATTTTCATCAAACTAGATTATTTAAGCTTCGAAAAAGTAGCGATCAGATTCACCATGAATTTTCCCTTCCCAAAAGCAATTTGTTTCAAACATTAAATCATCCAAAAATTGCTTTGATAAATACTTAGTTATCTATATAGTTGAAAAATTCCTTTTTCATATATATATAGATCATTTTATCCATGCTCAAGTGTTTGTTGTCCATTAAAATTTCTTGAGTAAAACAATGTTATTAAAAGTTTAGAAAACTACAGTTTACAAGAAATCCCATTTTTTATAACTCCTTAAAATGAATATTTTGATTCTTTTTCAAAGAATTATTTCATGTTTATCTTACTATTATTCTTAAATGACTTTTGATAAGAAAAAATTTCTTCTTTTCGAAAATTTTCAATATTAGTGTCACTTTTCCTATTTGTTCTCTATACAATTTTCTTGACCATTTATTTGAAAAGATCTTAATTTGAAAATTCTCTTTCCTTTTTCATGAGGTTTCCTTATATTATGTTATTATAAAATCATTTTAGTATCAAAATCATCTTCTTTTTGGAAAACAATGTAATATAAAAATGATTAAAAAGCTTTTCAACAAGAGTAGCTTTAAAATTGTAGTGAGTTTTTCGTAGAGTTTGGAAAAGAATAAATTTACTTTTGTTAAACTATAAATTCTATATTTCTTATAAACAATTCTTAGGTGACAAAATCTCCTTTTTGTCAAAATATTATTGAGCTTAAATTTGGAGAGAGGGGAGAGAGTGTTTTATTTTTATATTTTTGTTGATTAAATGTAATAATAAGTAAAGTAGATGGAAATAAATTTATGGAAAGGTAAAAAGTAAAGATAATAGGTGTATGGTGTTGCAAGAGTAGGTGTTAGAAAAAGTAGAGATAAAAGAATAGTGTAGAATAGTAATGAATAGTGTAAATATAAGAGACATGACTAATAAAGTACCAGTAGTAAAAATTCGCGTATAATTGCGATATCTATTATTTTTACTTACCAAAAAATATAAAATTGATATTTTGAAAACCTTATGTTTTTACGAGTCTATCGGTATATTCGGAATATTTTTACCATTTCCGAGCTCTAGACATGTTTTCTAAGAATTGTATCCGTTCGGGTTCAAAACTATTTGCGGTTTTACTAATCTTATCTTTTTAAGCTTCCTTATGTACTTACGAGCTATTTTACATACTAATCTCTTATTTACTTTTTTAGGGTTGTGAACAGGGGGTTGACGAACTTAAACTATTTCGTCTAACTAGGGTTTTGTTGACTTTAGAGTTTGCGGTTGACGTTCCGATTAGGGTTTAAGCTAAAACGATTATAAAACTTTGGGGGTTTACATCCGGGGCTCGAGATATTAAATATATGATATTAATACCGTTAGACTCGTAATTTCGTAAGATTTCCAAATATATCAGTTATATAATTTTTTGGGTTATAAAAGTTACAGTTATAACCTTTTTATCGTATTTTCATTACTACCAGTACTTTAAATGTCTAATCTACTTTTTTAAATTCTTCTATACTATTCACAAGTACAACTACCCATAAACCTATTTCTTACATCCTTACAACCTATTCCTACTATTTAATCATTTTCTTACAATTTACTTTTCCAATATAACTTTTACTACTTAAATTACTTTATTAATTTTGAATCTTATACAACACAACACAACACAACAACCCCCCACCACCCCCCCCACCCCCCCCCCCCCCCCCCCCCCCCCCCCCCTCTCTCTCTCCTTTATGAATCGGTGCAACTCCCCTCCATCTTCCTCTCACAATTGTTTTATTTAATTTCTTTTATTACAATAAATCCTAATCCATTTGTCTATATATATCCCTTTATGCTAACTTCTTTTCATTTTCTCTCTTTCTTCCTTTTCACTTTAGAAAATTTTTGCAAAAACTCTCTCCTCTTCCTCTCCAAAATCGTGACACATACATACACACACACTCACATATTTTCTTTCAAGCTTCTTGTTCCAATTATCTAATAGGTAATAGATCTATACTTTATTACCTAAAAAACATGTAATGGCAAGTTCATTCATGTGTGATTCCACACAAAAATCCCCATGAGCTTCAAGCTAGGAATGTGTAAACACTTGAACATAAGATCCTTACCATCATAATGTTATAGATCTTGTTATTTAAGTTATTTTGCCATTATCTTGTTTTATTATCAAGTAATATTGTTGTTATTAATGATTTGTGCATATATTCATCATCTATTCATATTCACATAACCATCATAGTGTTCATGCATTTATGTCTAGTATAGTAAAATAGGTCTAGTTGTTTTGAGTTCATAAATGCATTAGACTTTTGTTTTATTTTCATAAATAACTTGAAATGGCATGATGATAGTAAGAAAGTATTAGAAAACTCAATATCTACTTTAGTTTTAGCAAAAATAACTTTTGATAATTTGGATAAAAAAAGGAACCATATTTAGAAAACCTATTTTTCAACTTCAAAATGTATATTTTACATTAAAAATGAAGGACTTAGGGAATATATATCATAAATGAGTGATCTTGATAAGAAAAACTTAGATCTACTAAGAAACATTTTCAAAACTAGGGCAAGTTTACAGAAGTTATATTTCAATCTCAAAAAAAAAATTATTAAATTTGTAATAATGGAAGCTTTGTCACACCTCGAAGGGTACTCTAAACGTGGCAGTCTACCGTACATAATATTAAAGCCTAAGAGTGACCGCCTTAGTCACGCGAAGGCTTCCATACTATGTACAAGGCGTCTAACACATGGAGAAGATACATCGGAGTGATACATTTTATATTGATACAACTTGAGTAACAAAGTAAAGGAAATACAACTCACTATATTTTAAATACAATTCACTATACTTTAATTTCAATTCATCAAAAGATTTCACTACATAGAACTATTACAAAGCAATTCATAACACCTAGCTAATATCTTCAAGTACTCATGCTTCCTGCTGGAATCCCAAGGTCATACTCGGCTCTAGACATCTCAGTCCCCACGTAGCATTCTTGAGTTAACCTGTTTAATCAAACATCTATTGGGGTATAAGCTACACTAGCTTAGTGAGTAAGAACTTCCAAGATCACATTTATAACACATCATACAAACAAGTGATTAGTCAGACAAGTGATATGCATCAAACATATGGATTCAACAAACATATGACCAGCCGGAAATCATATGTGGATGGACTTGCGCCCTCCATCCGGGTTAGCAGATTAACGAATCCTGCGGTACGAACGCCGTTTAAGCTCACGGTCAACTGAACTATAAATTCGTTTGAGGACAATGATTAACCGAACTTTACACCGTTTAGGATCACGGGAAACCGAACAAATGCTAATGCTCCATCCCCATCGTGATATGAATGAGTTCAATTTCATCTTCAATTCCGAATAATCAATTATACCAATTCTTTTAAGTGACCAATCAATAATTGCGGACGGTTAATTCTAATTCATCTATACAAGCAATAGTTAATCACCCGCTTCGATATTCTTATATTCCATTTCTCATATCAACAACAACCATACATAGTTCCCATTCATCCCATCATGCATATCCATTTTATCTTTACCAAATATCTAGTGCAACTATCATTACAATCACATACAATAAATGGAATCGGAAGTAATACTCACTCGGCCATTGGATCACCGGTCTCTTAGTACAAGTAATCGGTGGTAAGGAATCGTCGATATCGGGGTCACCTAAAAAGGAAGAAATACCCTAATAAGTATTTCATCACTTAACTAGTCCAACTATCTCATACAAACTATCAAATTCGTAACTCTCGTCCTAAGCGGGAATTCCAACTTAAAACGGCCATAACTTGGTCGTTTTAACTGGAATTTAGCAAATTATATATCGATTTCTATCTACTTCGAAAGATCTATCTAATTCTAATATTATTTTCAAGTTTTGAAAATGTTTGGATCACGAAATATTTGATCAGTTCTGATCAGTAGCAATTTCCAATTCCGAAAAATAGTTTTGTAAATGTTTGTGTTCCTACTATATAGATTAACTATACATGCAATATTGATGATTTCCTATCATGAATGGCATGTTATGAGCTTGATGTATGCATGCTTTTGACAATATTTACTAAAAGGAATTTTAGAAACTTTTTATTTGCAAGACTCCATGGCTATTTACTTTTAAGAAAACTAGTTTCCTAACTTTGATCATTTCCATTTGTTTTGGATTTATTTCTTAAGAAAATATAATTATCCTTATTAAAATTGAGTCTTCATTATATCTATTACTTATGACCTTCATTTCTATATAAAAATTTCTATTTTACACTTTGTAAACATGTTTTCAAGTAGGGTTGATTCCAAAATCCGAATTTTGTAAAAATTGTTTTTGTGGTGATTCCTTTAAGTAAAAATCATTTGATACTTAGAAAATTAAAGCTCAACCATACCTAGCCACTAAGGACTTCATTTCTTTAATAAAACTTCTATTTTGAGTTTGGAAAGTAAGTGTTTTCATGCCATTACTCCATTATTACGAATTTCTTAAAATGACAACAACTCAAATTTTCCTACTTTATTTCTATAATGCATCATGCCTATATGTATTACCTACAAGCTATTGTTATGAAGGTTATGAGATGATCTACCTATATGTATACATATAGTACCAAGAATTCTTTTTGAAAACCTTTACTTTGCAAAACTTTGAATTTTACTAGACTTAAGAAAAATAGTTTTTCTTCTTGTAAAATCATACTTGCTTTTATCAAAACTCAACCTTGATGACCTATATAACCATCACCTTCATTATTTCAAAAAAACCTTCATTTTGGGTTAGAAAATAGGTGTTTACATAGGTGGTTTGCCTAAGTACGAATTTTACAAAATTTTAAAGAATGAAAACATTGTTTAACCTATTCTTGGAAACCATTTGTTGTTCTAAGATTATATTTTGATAAACCTCTTTTATCCTTGTCCAAACTTGGTCTTTGTTACATATATTCCCTAGGACTTCCATTTTCCTATAAAAATTATCATTTTGGCATTTGGAAATAGGTGTTTAAATGGTGGCTATTTTCAAATCCGAATTTTGAAAAATTCATTTGAGCTTGTTTTCTTTGTAAAACTCATTTAGTCTTTCAAAAACCACTTCCTAATCAAACCTACCCCTTAAGGCTTCCATTTCTTTAATAAAAGTCTTGTTTTGAAGTTGAAAAATGGGTTTTCAAAATTGGTCTTTGTTGAGATCCGAATTTACAAAATTTATTTTTGGACATACCTTTTGCTAAAATCTATCTAAACTTAAAATTCATCCCTTACATACCTATCTTAAGAGCTTTCCATATCTTGAATAAAAACTTCATTTTTAAGTTGGAAAACATGTTTTTAAACTATGCCTTGGCCTAAATCCGAAAAAATTTTGTTTTGAAATTTAATCTTTGAAAATCATCTTTGAACCATATAAAATGAAGTCTTGATATATATACATTAAGCCTTCATTATCTCAAGTAAAAATTTCATTTTGACACTTGGAAAGTGGTTTTTAATTAGGGGTCTTGCCTAAATACGAATTTCACCATTTTTGTTTGAGTTCAAAACCAAGATCTACACTTAATATGAACATAAATATAAAAGAAATCCATGGTAGTAAACTATAAACTCATAGATCTAAACTTTACTCATCAAAATCATTCATTCATGTTATCTATTCCCTAAGCCCTTCATTTTAAATGAAAAATACACATTTTGAAGTTGAAAAATAACTTTTCTAAATATGGTTCCCTTTTTATCCGAATTTTCAAAAATGATTTTTGTTGAAACTAAAATAGATCTTGAGCTTTCTAAAACTTTCCTACTATCATCATGCTACTACAAGTTGTTTATGAACATAAAACAAAAGTCTAATGCATTTATGAACTCAAAACACTAGATCTAGTTTACTATACTAGTTATAAATGCATGAACACTATGATGGTTATGTGGATGATGAATATATGCATAAATCATTAGCAATAACAAAAATAATAACTCAAATAACAAGATCTAAAGCATAAACAAAAATCAAAGCTACAAAAAGTTAGATCTACAAAATATAACTACTTTTAGCAAGAAAATAATAATGATACAAGATAATAATCATGGAGAAGAGGAGTGTTTCATTTTTGGCATCATCATCCTTAGCTTTTAAGCTTATGGAAGGTCATTTGATGCATGAAACTCTCACTATACCTTACCTATATCATCTATGGAAGCTTTAAGAAGAAAGTTTACTTAAAATCTTCAAGAATGAAGTGTGGAAGCAAGGTTTAGAAATGGGGGCAGCTTGTGTTCTTGCAAGAACAAGAACAAAAGAAGAAAGAAAGAGAGAAAAAGAGGAAAAGAGAGAGTAAATGAGATAGGGTTTCAAAGGAATGAAAAGAAGTAAATGAGAGGTATTAAATGGAGAGAGAGGAGTGTATTAATTAAAGAAAAAATAAAACAAGGGCAGCAATGAAAGGGGGCTACACGTGAATTACAAGAGGGAAAGAGAGAGAGGTTTAGTTGGTTTTTGACTTGAAAATGTAATGTGTAATTAATGTGTAAGTGTAGCTTCTTAAAGAAGGATTGAAAGAGGGTTATTTTAATTAATTTTTGGAGTATTTCAAGAGTCAAGGCAGCCATAAAGAAGTCAAAATCTGCCATGAAGTGATATAATGAAGTGTAAAAAGATTGAAGTGAAAAGAAGTGATATGTGAAAGGTGTACTTAAAGTATGAGTTGTAAGAGTACTTTCTTAATAAAATAAAATAAAACAAAAATAGAAAATTTATTCTAAATATTTGTAGCATATTTTTCATAATTACAATAAGATAATTAATTAATTTATTTTAGTGAATTATCAAATAAGTTACTGGTATGATCAAAACACGCGAATATGAGCTATAAATAATATTTTTACAACCCGAAAAATTCTAAAAATTTATTTTATGAAAATAAAAATATTTTTCAATTATTAAATTAATTTATTTTATTTTTAGTATCGGGTCTTAAATAGAAACTGACCTCGTAAAAACTCAAAACGAACTAGATTTTGGAAAATATAGAATTTTCCATAATTTATAAAATATTTATCTAAAAATATAAGGGTTCATAAGAATAATAAAATTGTGTAATGAAATAGAAGTGAATAGTGCAAAGACTAGTTAATTACCGGTAGTAATGAAATATGAATAAAATCGCAAAATTAGATAATTCTAGTTATTGAAAAATTAAAACTGATATTTTAGAAATCCTTATAAAAATACGAGTCTAACGTATTCATGGTATATTTTTGATATCTCGAGCCCAGGACATGCTTTTCGAAGTCTGTATCCGAAGGGGTTCGAAATAGGTAAAAAATTTACCAATCTGATATTTTTAAGCGACCTTATACACTACGAGCTATTCTACACACTTAAACTATACCTCGCCTCTAGGTTAAGGGCGCAAGATTTCCAGCTTAAACTACTGTATTCCACTTAGGGTTCTCGGGTGATTTTCCGGTTTAGATCTTTGCCAATTTGGAAACTTATGTTTTATGCTTACACAACATATTTAATTTGAGAAATTTATTTTAAATTTTATTTTTGTAAATGTTTAATATTTCTCAACATTTTCGAAATTCTTGAATTGAGTTTTATTTCCGAAGGTTTATGTTATTTACTTTTTTAATAATTGGTTTTTGGATTCTATATTACTCGGTTTTAACAAGTTGGAGTTAAATATAGAATTTGTTGTACATAGCGGTTTTGAATTTGAAGACTATTGAGTTTTTTTTTTAGTATTTTCATTTTCTCAAGAAAAGAAGTTTCTGGATTCGTTCGGGATTTAGACTTATTGAAGCTCAGTTTTAATTTGGAGTCATTTTTAGGGTTTATTTCCAAGTTTATTTTGGAATTATTTACTGAAATTTTCTGGGGCTTACAAGCTTGAAATGTAAACACTCATATTTCAACTCCAAAACAAGATTTTTATTAAAGGAATGGAAGCCTTAAGGGGTAGGTTTGATTAGGAAATGGTTTTTGAAAGATTAAATGAGTTTTACAAAGAAAACAAACTCAAATGAAATTTTCAAAATTCGGATTTGAAAATGACCACTATTTAAATACCTATTTCCAAAAGCCAAAATGATGATTTTGACATATAATAAAGGCCTAATTTTGACAAAGATAAGAGAGGTTTATCAAAGTATAATCCTAGAACAATGAATGGCTTCCAAGAATGGATTAAACCATGTTTTCATTTTAAAAAATTTTGTAAAATTCGTAATTAAGTAAACCACCTATATAAACATCTATTTTCTAACCCCAAAATGAAGGTTTTTTATTTAAATAATGAAGGTGATGGTTATGTAGGTCATCAAGGTTGAGTTTTGATAAAAGCAAGTATGATTTTACAAGAAGAAAAAATATTTTTCTTAAGTTTAGTAAATTTCAATAGTTTTGCAAAGTAAAAGTTTTTCAAAAGAATTCTTGATATTGTATCATTAAGAATATACATATAGATAGTTAATCCCATAACCTTCATGACAATAGCTTGTACGTATTGCATATATACATGATGCACTTGTAAAAACAAAGTTAGGAAAGTAATGTCATATACTTCTTATTTGACATTATCGAAGTACATGAGAAATTAGAATTTATCAACACCCATAAATCGTGCATGATATTGAGTTATATACGTATATAATAGAGTCTTATAGGATATAATGATAGCTAAGTATCTATCAAAGCTTTAGTATGATGTTTGTTTTGAGGTTAGAAGTTGAATTGTGGAATGAGAAATTCGTGTAGTATTCTGTACCCTAGTGTTTATGGACCAATCGACCTTGTTCATTGGAAATAACTCTAAAAATAGATAACTCTCGTCGAATAGGTAGAAATCGGTATATAATATGTGAAATTCCGAGTTAAAATGACCAAGTTATGGCCGTTTTAAGTTGGAATTTCCTTGTAGACGAATTTTGACGAACTTGATAGAATAGAATTTACAAGTTCATTCAAACTTCATAGAAATACTCATTAGGGTTATTTCTTTTGATTAGGAGACTTGGGAGACGAACTAGACCTTCCTGATGACTATTACGATTAAGTGGACTTCTGCGCTATTGCAAAGTGAGTTCACTATCTTTAAATTTTATGCTTGTGTTTGTGCTTGTGCTTGTAATATTAGTGGCATCAGAATTAGGGAAAGATAAAATTGATTGTATGAATATGATTTCTATATGGGTGAATTGACGATACGAACATTGAAATGAGCTTGTGGTAATTATTTATATGACTTACTATAGAATTGATATGTCTGAAATCTCTATGATCACCCATAAATTGTTAAATTAATATGACATGATCTTGTAATAAAATTGACCATGCATACCATATGTGAGTCACATTACATAGGTCATTATACCTTTGTGGGAAGAAGGCATAATAGCTGGGCAACAATGGGCCTGCAAACTCGAATGTTAGCATAATGGTCGAAAATTAAATGTTGGCGTATGGGCCGAAATTAAAAATAGGTGTATGTGGGCGCCTATATCAAACACAATATAAATTAAAATTGTGTGTGGGTAGGTACCTATATCAACCACAATAAAAAAGTGAGAAAAATTGAAATAGTTGGTTGTATGGGCCTGAAACACCTAACCCCGAATGAAGGGCGTAAATCCATTCAACATAAGACTTCCGGTTGGTCTTATGTATTGTATGCTCACGTGTTTGCGCATTCATATGTTTGTTAATAACTTATTTGTTATATATACTGTTGAGCATTAAATTTTGGAAGTGGAACTCACTAAGCTCATAAGCTTATACCCCAATAGTTTCTTGTTGCAGTATGAATATTTATGGCTATGTAGGTGTAGACTTAAATCTCCTAATTTGATATATATATATATATATATATATATGATGGTTGTTATAAGAGACTTTTGAGAACTTAAGAACTCTTGATATTTTGATGGGGGTATGCCCCTTAGATCATGTAATAGACTAATCTAGCTATAACTATTATGATTTACTTTCTTATTGCTATGTATGTCACCTTAAGCTATTTCGAATCAAAGTATGGTTCCTTATATGTTGAACGTGAGCCTTAGACCCAATGTTTAAACTCATGGAGTGACTAACGTTGTCATACTTGAGTTTAAAATATTGAGTTTGGTGGACTGTCGCGTTTATGGTACCATTTGGGGTGTGATACTATTTAACTTGATTTTTGATGTTGTTTGAAAGAGGGAATTGATGTTTTTAGATGTGTTTGTTACTTGGATAGAATGTAGGAAGTAAAATAAGGGTTATGTTTTGTTTTAGAGCTCCTTAAAGATTATCTAAGTGGAGGAATTGGTGAATGAAAGTGGCTGTTCGTTTTTCCTTTTATAGCTAGGATTTCAACTTGTTTTTGTAGGGATTATGAGCTAATTTAGTGTCTAACTTAGGGATATATATATATGTATGTACTAAGGTTAGGCTTAAGTTAGGAGGCTAAAGAGGGTGTTTTGGGCTTAGGAAAATCACAAATTGCAGCTGGGAAATTGGATACGAATTTGGCTGTTTTGGATGACGATTTTTGCTACACTTTGTATAAGATTTGTGGCTGATTTCAAGGGGCATTAATTGTATTTGTTTGCTAGTTAATTAAGGCCATTTATGGATGTAATTTGGAGGCTCAAAATGGCATAAAATTTGGGTTGAACATCGTGCTAAACAGAGGTAAAAAGCCTAAGTTTTTGCTATAGCTTTATTTGCTATTTTTCCAAGTTGATTTGCATGGATTTTTTTATCAGATTTCTCTTGTTATTTTCCAACCAATAATTGGTGTTTGAAGTGTCCATTTAGAGTCCTTTTATTGGTGCTTATTTGGTCAAAAATTTCAGCTCAACCAAGCCTATATTGTTGTAAAAAACCGAGCTGGAATGTGTGTGTTGGGGCTGTTTTTGTTGAACTTTTTCCCCTACTACAGCTTGCTTGATCGAAAATTGCAAGGTCATTTGGAGCTGTTTTGATTGCCTATTTGAGCTGAAATTCTTGGTATTTAATGTTGACTACATGTGGATTGTTTTGGTTGGAGTTCATGTCATTTTCATGTTGAATATTGGAGCTTAAATTGGATCAAAGTTAGATGTGAAGCTGTCGTAATTCCTCTGTTCCCATGAAGAAATCTGTACCCAATTATTCTGTTTCCAGCATGAAGAATTGTAGCAGAATTCCATTTGTTCCAGCGTAAAGAACTATCCGTGATTTGCTTCGGTTTGCATTTCATTTTTTTATTTGATTTGTTTATTAATTGATTAATAGTTAATTAAAATATTTTAATTAATATTAATTTATAAACGTATATACAATTAGATAAGAGTTTAATCTAAATAAAATTATCCAAGTTCCTACAAAAGCTCTAGATTGTTTATATATTCAAATTTTAACATTTACACAATTAATTATTTTTAGTATTTTAACTTACACAATTAAAATTTTCAAATCCTATAAATCAAATTAGGAACTAAGTCTTAATGGATCCAGAATTTCCTAACAAGTATAACAGTGGGTTTGGAATTTTTTTTTGTTTGAGATCTATACTTGTAATTATTGATCTAAATTAGTATCTACTGCGTTATAATCCTAGTAGTTCATCTTTGGATTATCGTTTTATACCGATAAGTTTTGTTATTAGACCATATCTTATCAATTTTGAAATTTAGAGCTACTTCTAATTATATCTTGAATTGTCAGTTCAAGATACGAAATCTCGTTTTTGGTATCTATTAAGGTCAAAGAAATTTTTATTCGGGTTTTTAAACTATGAATGAGCTTATTACTACTCATAGATTTAACCTAAGATTTTTGTTGAATCATATATTTAATATTAGTTTCACATTTGTAATTTGTTCATTTTCTAATTATGAAAATTATGAAAGGTTACATTGGCAACTCAGGATTTTAATTTCTAAAATCTCTAAATGTTTTAATTAGAATATTAGTGTAATTTATATATTTATTTAAGATCTAAATTCATAGATATCAATCTATTTGTGTCTTTTGTAATTCTAGTGATTTATCTTTAGTCTATATTTTTATAACTTATAGGTTCAAAAAAATTAATCATCTTTTATTGTAAATTAAAGTTATGATTTCTTATTGGATTATTTATCATTTTACCAAATATTGTGTTTTACTGTATAAGAGTTATTTATACTAATTTGTTAATAGTAACATATTTTTATCTAGGGCTACTTAATAGTGCTAACATATTAAAAATAGTTTAAACACCATTATTTCATTATTTAACAAGTGTAGGATTTATTTCTAAGTATTAAACTTAAGGGCAAAGGATTTAGGAAATTATCTCAACGATTAGTTTATCGTTGTTTATAAATTATTTGAGATCATAGAAGTTATAGCTTGTATTTCAAAATTTTTATTGGTATAGATTCTAATCTTTCTAATTATAATCAAATTCATTCACACTTTAACATTTTTATCACGCCCCATAGGATATTCTAAACGTAACAGCCCGCCACATACTAGATAAGACTCTCGAATTCCCTATCCGAGCCCTTCGGGAGTCTTATAAAGATGTAAAGCGTTCCTTTATGACAATAGAATACTTCAACAAATAGAGTTAAACAGTTTAACGTAGCATTCATTAGCCATAGATAATAAACCAAAACGCATATTTATACTTTACAAAATCTAAAGGGCATTCCCTCGCAAAATAATATCAAGTCCATTACAGTCATCCAGAGTCCTTTAGTTTCCAACGAAAGTCTATACAAAAAGAATGAAGTAAACTTCTATGGGAAACTCCTATCTCCGGTACCTGTGCTGTGGCTTGCCTCGGTCTATGCCAGATAAACTCGTGCTGCAATAAGTAAAAACTATGGGGGCGTAAGCTAACTAGCTTAGTGAGTAATAACTTCCATAACACAATTAAGTACAATTCATTCAAATAAGTGATTATTCAAGCAAGTGTATGCGTTAAACAAATGAGTTTAACAAACATATGACCAACCGGAAATCATATGTGGATGGACTTGTGCCCTCCATCCCGCAGATTAACGAATCCTACGGTACGACGCCGTTTAAGCTCACGGTCAACTAACAATATTTCGTTTTATGGATCACGATTAACCAACAAATTCGTTTTATGGATCATGATTAACCAACATATTCGTTTTATGGATCACGAAAAGCCAACCAATGCGATGCTCCATCCCCATCGTGATATGAATGAATCCAATTACAATGGAAGTCGAATATACATTAGTTCAATTCTTTTAGGTGACCAACAATTATTCGCAAACAAATCAATATAAATTCTAACTAAACAAGCAGCAGCAGCTTAGCACTCGGTTTCGATATTCCTTAAGTCCAACTTCACATATCAACAACAGACAAGTATATAACTCCCATATACCCCATCATGCATATCATCTTTTATCTTTGCCTAACAACTAGTGCCACTATCAGTACAATCACAATCATTGAGAAGGAAGTAAACTCACTCGGCCATTGGACGCCGATCTTTAGTAGTAATAATCGGGCGGTAGGTGTCGTCTGCTCGGATCACCTACCAAGTAAGAATAATCCTAATGAGATTCTCATCATGTAACTAATTCAAGCTATGCATCTAAACTAGATGAATTCGGAATTCTCGCTATTTGCGGAAGCTCCGACTTAAAACGGCCATAACTTGGTCATTTTAACTCGGAATTTCGCAAATTTTATATCGATCTCTATCTACTTCGAAAGATCTATCTATTTCCAATATTAATTTCAAGTTTTGAAAATATTAAGGTCATATCTGTTCCGTAAATCCTCAATTCCGAAAATTTGTTTTGCTTTTGATAAGAAATGTTCCTAGTTGATGATTCATGCATGAATACATATGAATGAATTCCTAACATGATATCATGTAATGAACTCTATATATGCATGGTTTTGATTCTTTGATATGGACTCTTATGAATTCCTAATTATTAGGAAATTCCTTAGATTCCTTATAACAAGTCATTATTACCAATCTTACATCCCCTAATGTTTTTATGATTTATCCTTAGAATTTACTTATCGTATATTAAAAATGAGTTCCCAACATCCATATTAATCATGACCTTCATTCATGCATAAAAATCCACATTTTTCATTGAGTAAATATGTGTTTTGAATGGGCTACTTAGAAAAATCCGAATTTTGAGATTTTCATTTTCTTGCAATTTCCTTATAAGAAAACTTGTTTAATGCATCAAAAATTGAGGCTCCAATATATCTATTATATCAAGACTTCATTTAGCTCATAAAACATGCCATCTAAGCTTAGATACTAAGTGTTTATATGGGCATCACCCAAAATTACGAATTTGATACTACACATCCATAAACCAATATTTTTCATTCTAACTTTACTTCTTGTTTTTACATTTTCATCATGCCTAACTCATCTAAGCTTATGAAAATCATTCCTTCAATATACCTATTACACATACCCTTCATTTTTCTTGTGAAACATGAGTTTAAAAATGATTTTGGTGGTTTTTAAAGTAGGGTTTCAATTTCATCCGAATTTCCAACATTCATATTTGACAAAACCTTTCCTTTTTCAATGTTCTTGCCTTCTATATATGAAGATCCACTATCTAACACTCACTATACATGAACAAGACTACATTTTTATGATCATCAATGCATGGAAATCAAAATAACTCTATGATCATGCATGTACATGAAGATGTGGATGTCTAAACTTTAGATCTACTAAATATAATGCATGAATCATAATCTCATGGCATGAACATCAATATAATACAAGATCTCTACTTTACATGCATGAACAGAAGATATCTTAACATAAACTCATTAAACACTAGATCCATGTCTTGTGATGGCTTGATACTTGTTCATGTGTTTTCATGTCCCTAGCATGAGCTCATTGGGATTAAATGAGAAAACACACAAGATATAGCTTTGCCATTACAAGATTAGGAAGATCAAAGCTTAAACAACATACCAATGGAGATTAAAGGAGGAAATGAAGGAGACTTGAGTTGAAATGTGAGGGAAGGAGGAGGGAGGCTCACGGCATCCAAGGGGAAAAGAGAGAGTTTTTCTCTTTTGTAAAAATTGAAACAAGTAAAAATGAAGAGAGAGAGAAAAATATGTTTATATATGAAATGAATTAGGGTTTTAGTTGAATAATTAAGTAAAAATAATCAATGAGAGGGAAAAGCAAGGGCGCCGGCCATGAGCTGTGTGTGTGTGTGTGTTTTGAAATTTTGATATTTGTAATTTAGTAATTAAAATGTAATAAATGTAATAATTAATTAAGAGACAAAATTCATTGGAAAAGAAAATTGAAATGAGTAGTTGTAAGGATGTAAGAATAGGGTATGGGTAGTGTGTAGTGTAGGTTGTACTTGTGAATAGTAGACAAGACATCTACTTTACCGGTTGTAACGAAAACACGGGAAAAGCTATAACTGTAATTTTTATAGCTCGGAAAATTATAAAATTGATATTTTTGGAATCCTTATAAAATTACGGTTCTAATGAATATTCCGGAACATTTTTCTGAATCCGTGGTCCGGGGCACGCTTTTCCGTAATTGAGCTCGGGAAGGCCGGAATTGAAAAATTCCCGAATTTAAAACTTTCAAAGGTCTAAAATATACTTTAGAACAATAATTCAACTTCATTTACTTTATAAAACTTCTTTTATTATGAAACCGAAGGAAAGCCGGATTTAGGGTTCCTAGGCTTCTCTCACTAGACTCAAACTGGACCGGATTAGGGTTTCGCTTCCAATTCCCGGGGTTTCTTAACTACTAAGAATACCGGGGTTTACAACCTCCCCACCTTAAATAAAGTTTTGTCCTCAAAACGGAACTGACGTACCTTGTCCTTCAAATATCTCGGGGTACTTCCTCCGGATTTCATCTTCAGCTTCCCAGGTTGCTTCCTCAAAGGCATGATTCCTCCATAACACTTTAACGTAGTGAATGTCTTTGTTTCGTAGCCTTTGAGTTTTCTTATCCAATATCTTCACTGGGTGTTCCTCATATGTCAGGTTTTCCTTCAGCTGAATTGGTTCCAACTCCAGAATCCTTTCCGGGTCGGCAACGTACCTCCTCAATACTGACACATGGAATACATTGTGGATCCCGGACAAATTTGGTGGCAGGGCTAGCCGATATGCCAGATCTCCGACCCTTTCCAAGATTTCAAAAGGTCCAATGTATCTCGGGCTTAACTTCCCTTGTGTACGCATCCTCTTAATACTTTTAATCGGGTTTATCTTTAGGTACACATGATCACCCACCTTGAATTCAAGTTCTCTTCTTTTCAAGTCTGCCCAACTCTTTTGCCGGTCCTGAGCTTCTTTCATTTTCCGCTGAATCAACCTCACTTTATCTGCGGCTTCTTGTACCAATTCCGGCCCAATTGCTACCTTTTCTACTTCATCCCAAAACAAAGGGGATCTACAGCGCCGTCCATACAGGGCTTCATACGGTGGCATTTGAATGGTGGAGTGATAGCTGTTATTGTAGGCAAACTCAATTAGGTGTACATGACTATCCCAATTCCCTTTGAATTCCAAGGCACACGCTCTCAGCATGTCTTCTAGGGTTTGGATCGTCCGCTCAGACTGTCCATCAGTCTGAGGGTGATAAGCCGTACTAAAATGCAATTTAGTGCCCAGGCTCTTTTGCAGGCTTGTCCAAAATTTGGACACAAATCTCGGGTCTCTATCGGAAATAATCCCTGCAGGTATGCCATGTAACCTTACGATCTCTCTGATATAGATCTTGGCTAATCTTTCCATTGAGTAGGTCATATTTATGGGTAAGAAATGCGCCGACTTGGTCAATCGATCCACTATCACCCATATTGCATCACAACCAGATGGAGTCTTGGGAAAACCACACACAAAATCCATGGATATCTGATCCCACTTCCATTCGGGAATGGGTAAGGGCTTTAGCAATCCACCCGGTCTCTGGTGCTCTACTTTCACCTGTTGGCATACTGGACACCATTACATAATCTGCCACATCTCGCTTCATGCCATTCCACCAATAGCGGCTTTTCAAATCTTGATACATTTTGGTGCCTCCCGGATGCATGGTATATCCGGAGTTATGAGCTTCACTCATTATTTCTTTCCTCAACTCCTCATCCTCTGGCACGCACAGTCTTCCCTTCATTCTGATCACGTCCTCATCATCTATGGCAAAGTCAAGGTACTTCCTGCTTGGGTTTCCCTTTTTATCTTTTGTATCACCTCGTCATACCTTTGGGCTTCTTTGATTCTCTCTATGAGGGTCGGTTCCAGCACCAGGTTGGATATCTCCTCAGCGCTTTGGTCTATGAACTCAATCCTTAGCTTCTCAAACTCCTTAATCAAATCTCTTTGACTTGTGATCAAGCGGCTACTTCCCGTGATTCTTCCGACTTAGGGCATCCGCGACCGCATTACTTTCCCTGGACAGTAATTTATTCCCAGATCATAATCTTTTATTAATTCCAGCCACTCCTTTGTCTCATGTTTAGCTCTTTCTGTGTGAACAGGTATTTAAGACTTTTATGATCTGTGTATATCTCACACCTTTGCCATATAGATAATGTCTCCATAGCTTCAAAGCGAAGACAACGGCAGCTAATTCCAAATCATGCGTAGGAGTTCTGCTCATGCGGTCTCAATTGCCGAGAAGCATATGCAATAACCTTCCCCTCTTGCATCAAGACGCATCCAAGGCCATTCCTTGAGGCGTCACTATGTACCGTATAGGACTTTTCTGGGTCCGGTAAACTAAATCGGTGCCGATACCAATCGTCGTTAATTCCTGAAAGCTCTGTTCCCTCTTGTCCGTCCAAACGAATTTTCATTCTTTTGAGTCAATTGAGTCAGTGGCTTGGCTATCTTAGAGAAGTCCTTCACAAACTTGCGATAGTAGCCAGCTAATCCCAAGAAACTTCTTACTTCGGTAACCGTTTGCGGTGGTTTCCAATCCACTACAGCCTTGATCTTTTCGGGGTCAACTGATATCCCATCACCGGTTACTACATGTCCAAGAAATGATATTCTGTCCAACCAAAAATCACATTTGGACAGCTTGGCGTACAGCTTATTATCCCGTAAGGTTTGCAACGCCAAACGAAGATGTTCCTCGTGTTGCTCTTTGGTCTTCGAATATATGAGGATGTCGTCTATGAAGACTATCACACACTTATCCAAAAGTGGCTTATAGACTCTATTCATAAGGTCCATAAATGCAGCTGGTGCATTAGTCAGCCCGAACGACATCACCAGAACTCGTAGTGTCCATAACGAGTACGAAAAGCCGTCTTTGGTACATCCTCAGGCTTAATCCTCAACTGATGATATCCCGAACGCAAATCAATGCGTGAAAACACACAAGCCCCTTGCAGTTGATCAAACAAATCATCAATTCTTGGCAAGGGATACCGATTCTTGACAGTCACTTTATTCAACTCACGATAGTCGATACACAATCTCATCGATCCATCTTTCTTCTTTACAAACAAAACGGGTGCGCCCCATGGCGATACACTCGGTCTTATAAATTTTTGATCCAGAAGTTCTTGCAACTGTGTCTTTAGCTCCTTCAACTCAGCCGGTGCCATCCGGTATGGTGCTTTGGATATTTGGTGTTTGGAGCCAAAACAATCTCAAAATCAATTTCTCTCTTTGGTGGTAATCCCGGCAAGATCTCTGGAAACACATCCAAATATTCATTTACCACCGGTATATCCCTTTCCTCACGGGTTTCCTCTTCATCCAAAACACCTTCAATCGGTATTATCTCTTCATCCTCCATCATCAGCTCAAACGAGTTTACACCAAACCTTCTCGGGACTAGGGTTTCTCCCACAAATTCTACTTTTTCTCCCATTTGATCATAGAAACTCACTGTTTTCTTTTGACAATCCACTATTGCTTTCACCTTGCTTAACCAACTCATTCCGAGGATAACTTCGTATTTATTCATTCCAATATTATTAAATCGCTTTTGGAGCTGTGTCCATGAACTTCCAACGGACAATCCTTCACAATTCTCGGGTTGACACAACACTTCCTGTGGGGGTCTTAATCCGTAAACTAACCGTAGTTGTGGCTATAGGTAATCCCAGTTGGTTAGCCAAACTATTGGTGATGAATGAATGAGTCGCTCCCGTGTCAAATAAAACATAAGCCTCCACGCCATTCACCCGTATGTGTCCTGAGGTCAACAAATATCCATCACATATGAACCCTACAACACTCTTAAGGCTATCTACATAGGGTTCCTACTTCCAGCTTTCCCATAACATATTCAATTTCATTCAGGCAACAATTCAAATTAATAACTTAAATTTTAGCTAAGGAGGGTTTCTGTTACTAACCTGTCACCAGGCCGCTATCAGCGCCTTCGCTTTGATCCAAAGCTGCCAATTCCACATCTTCCTCCTCATCTTCCTCTACCATCCACTGGCCTTCGAAGTTATATAACCTCATCCCATGCATTGCTGAAGCTGCTCGGCTCCCACTTTTGTTACCCGACCTCATGGGTTGGTATTACTTGGAGTTCCATAGGGTCGAGCGGCCACGCTTTTCCGCTGGGAACATTCAGAGGCTAGGTGTCCCTTCTCCTTGCAAATAAAGCAAGTCACAGCCAGCTTCTTTGGGCACGTATAAACCATATGGCCAGCGTCGCCACAGAAATAGCATTTGTTTTTCAACAACTGGCACTGCCTAGGAGCGTGTGCTCCCTTACATTTCCAACATGTGACATTGGCCTTGAACTGGGTCGGCTTGCTACTAGACTCATCCTTGAATCCTTGGTACGGTCTGTACCTCTTTCCTTTGAATCCTGAACTCGAGGCGTCGAATGGCCTCTTTCCAAATACCCTCTTTTCAGGCTCTTGGTACTTTCTTTTTCTGGCCCCTTCAATTACCCGGGCCTTCTCTACCATTTCAGGATATGTCCTAACTCCAAACTCTTCCAACTTGATCCGCAATTCCTCATCTAAGCCTCCCAGAAATACCTGCTTCTTCAATTCTTCACTATCCCTGAAAGACTCAGGTGCATACTGCAGCAAGTGAACGAACTCGGTTTCATACTGTTCTACTGTCCTCCCCTTTTGCTTAACATGGAGGAAATCAGCACTATATTTCACTCTCAAGCTGGAGGGAAAATAATTGTTCAGAAATTCCCGGAAAGGTTTCCCAAGTGGCCGGGGAAGTCAAGTTCCTTCTCTTGGAGTCCCACCAGACCCGCGCATTACCTCAGCATATATGTTCCATATTCCAACTGCAGATAAGGTGGAATCTCGTATGCAGCAAAAGAACGCTCAACTTGAGCCAACCAGTCCTCGGCTTCATCTGGTTTACCGAATGCTCCATCAAAATACCGGTTGCTCTTAATAAAGTCCGGTAAGGAGCTTCGGTGGGGTCTCCTGTATGGCGGGGGTGGTGGCAGTGGCACATTATAGGAATGCTCCTCTTGTGGAGCCGGTGCCTCTGCAGTCATTTCCCGATGATCTGCGGGTGGTGGATGTGGGGCCGAATCCCGGCACTTTGCCCTGGTGTGGGTTCTGAACCGGATTCTGATTTTGAATGAAGGTGTTCAGAAGATTGGCCAATTGTCCAATCGCATTTAACACATCACCCTGTTGATTTTGGGTGCAACTCCTTGGGGTTAGGTTGTGGCATAGCCGGCTGATCGGCTTCGTTCGGATTAGACCCTTGTTCCTTCCGATTCGAATCCGGTTTCGTCTGTTTATACATTATTTAATGAATTTTTAGTATTCTTAGGATTTCAGATTTCAAAAGGACTAGATTTGTTAACAAAGTTTAAAATTGCGAAAATTTGGAAATCAACTTAGAAAGAAATGGAATTTCATAAATTCATATAATCATAAGGAGAATAAAGAATTCACACATAGAGTAACAAGTTGAAATTTCATAACAATAATGTGAATGAATGAATGCTCATGCAATCTATATGCGGTTAATGTTCTTTATGCCTCATGACTAGCATGCATGCTTTTCACAACTCCTTTCCTTTGAAATAAACACGATCTTTTCATTACTTTAGCGAGCCATACAAATATTACATCAAGATTTTTGTCCCCAAAATTTGGCTAGCTATACCAATTCCGATTCTAAACAATTTCCCTATTCCCGAAAACATGACAAAATACAGGGAAAAAGAAACAAATAAAATACTAACTATCCTGAAATCCTAAGGCAAATTGGCATCCCGCATTGCCTACTACAAAATAAGAAAATCAGGACTCCTCTTGGACTTCATGGGTTAGCTATCATCTCGGTCTCTACTCATCACTAGAGTCATCGGAGGTCGAGCTAGGAGGTCGTCTCCTGCTAGAAGAACCACCGTCGTCCCGTCGGATAAACAAACTAAGGTATTCCCTCGTAGTCATCCTCCGCTTCCTAGTAGGTCGGACTAAAGGTTCCTGGTCTTCACTTTCCTCCTCTTCCTCAGTACCTTGCCCTTCCCTCGGGCTCACATCATTCTCCTCACCTCTAACTTCAGGCTCACTCACTTGAGTCTCTACTACCTCATTTCTCTTACTGGCTCCACCCATGCCTTCTACCTCCATAGGCTCGGGGGCTACAGGTTCAGCTACTACTATATCAAGTACAGGGGGATTTTCACCTTCCACATAAACATCTCTCCACATCAAGGGGTCAAACTCGGGTTCCACCCTACCACTATCCGGTATCTCCAGCTCCCGATTAAAATCCCATACAATTGGGTTGGGTTCCGGATTCACTTCAGCTTCCGGCTCGATAGGTGGGGTAGGGGTTCTAGGAACTACATTTTCTTCCCAGTTAGGATCCTCCTCGGGTCCTCTTCTTCTTCTTCTTCTTCTTCATCCTCTCCTACAGGCGCCCCATTCAATTGCATGCCTATGTCAATAGCTGGAGGTGGAGCTATCACTCGGGGTGGGAGAATATCTAAGTAAACCGCATGCCAAGTGATATGGTTCCATGCGTCTGCCATGTTCCAATCATGGTGATCATACAAGTTATCATGGGCATACACATATAAAGGTCCTATGGGGATCCATACTCTAAAATCTGGAGGGGTTCGGTTTCCCCCATTCTTCAAAATAAATGTAGCCTCCCTAGTCATGGGCTCGCGCCCATACTCAACCATGATTCTCTCCAAAGTATAGATTGTCTCCAATTTTGTCCAACTCCTCCTCCCCATGGGATCATACCTCAATCGATCAACTACAGCAGCCCATCTTGTGTATCTCAATCCATCTTCCACAGTTTGTACATTTCCCCTATAGTCCGGGGATGTCTGGCTAGGGCAAAGTCTTCGCACAATTCTCTTAACCTCAACCTATACTCCACCATCGTCTCATCATTTCTCTTAGTGAAGTTCCTGGCCCGCTCCCTGGTCTCACCCAAGGAGACCTACATCAACACAATATTCCTAATCAGACTTAGCACAAAAACGCTTTTAACTCCATTTAACCTATTAGTTAGATTTCTAAGTCCGGTTTCTTTTAATTCTATTGTCTTGTTTTATAACCTAGTGCTCTGATACCAACTTAAACTGTCACGCCCCATAGGGTATCCTAAACGTAACAGTCCGCCACATACTAAATAAGACTCTCGAATTCCCTATCCGAGCCCTTCGGGAGTCTTATAAAGATGTAAAGCGTTCCTTTACGACAATAGAATACTTCAACAAATGGAGTTAAACAGTTTAACGTGGCATTCATTAGCCATAGATAATAAACCAAAACGCATAATTATACTTTACAAAATCTAAGGGGCATTCCCCCGCAAAATAATATCAAGTCCATTACAGTCATCCAGAGTCCTTTAGTTTCCAACGGAAGTCTATACAAAAAGAATGAAGTAAACTTCTATGGGAAACTCCTATCTCCGGTACCTGTGCTGTGGCTTGCCTCGGTCTAAGCCAGATAAACTCGTGCTGCAATAAGTAAAACTATGGGGGCGTAAGCTAACTAGCTTAGTGAGTAATAACTTCCATAACACAATTAAGTACAATTCATTCAAACAAGTGATTATTCAAGCAAGTGTATGCATCAAACAAATGAGTTCAACAAACATATGACCAACCGGAAATCATATGTGGATGGACTTGCGCCCTCCATCCCGGGTTAGCAGATTAACGAATCCTGCGGTACGACGCCGTTTAAGCTCACGGTCAACTAACAATATTTCGTTTTATGGATCACGATTAACCAACAAATTCGTTTTATGGATCACGATTAACCAACATATTCGTTTTATGGATCACGAAAAACCAACCAATGCGAATGCTCCATCCCCATCGTGATATGAATGAATCCAATTACAATTGAAGTCGAATATACATTAGTTCAATTCTTTTAGGTGACCAACAATTATTCGCAAACAAATCAATATAAATTCTAACTAAACAAGCAGCAGCAGCTTAGCACTCGGTTTCGATATTCCTTAAGTCCAACTTCACATATCAACAATAGACAAGTATATAACTCCCATATACCCCATCATGCATAATCATCTTTTTATCTTTGCCTAAACAACTAGTGCCACTATCAGTACAATCACAAACAATAATTGAGAACGGAAGTAGTACTCACTCGGCCATTGGACGCCGATCTTTCTAGTAGTAATAATCGGGCGGTAAGGTGTCGTCCTGCTCGGGATCACCTACCAAGTAAGAATAATCCTAATGAGATTCTCATCATGTAACTAATTCAAGCTATGCATCTAAACTAGATGAATTCGGAATTCTCGCTATTTGCGGAAGCTCCGACTTAAAACAGCCATAACTTGGTCATTTTAACTCGGAATTTCGCAAATTTTATATCGATCTCTATCTACTTCGAAAGATCTATCTATTTCCATTATTATTTTCAAGTTTTGAAAATATTAAGGTCATATCTGTTCTGTAAATCCTTCAATTCCGAAACTTTGTTTTGCTTTTGATAAGAAATGTCCCTAGTTGATGATTCATGCATGAATGGCATATGAATGAATTCCTAACATGGATATCATGTAATGAACTCTATATATGCATGGTTTTGATGACCTTTGATAATGGACTCTTATGAATTCCTAATTATTAGGAAACTCCTTAGTGATTCCTCATAACAAGTCATTATTACCAATCTTACATCCCCTAATGTTTTTATGATTTTATCTTTAGAATCTACTTATCGTATAATTAAAAATGAGTTCCCAACATCCATATTAATCATGACCTTCATTCATGCATAAAAATCCACATTTTTCATTGAGTAAATATGTGTTTGAGTGGGCTACTTAGAAAAATCCGAATTTTGAGATTTTCATTTTCTTGCAATTTCCTTATAAGAAAACTTGTTTAATGCATCAAAAATTGAGGCTCCAATATATCTATTATATCAAGACTTCATTTAGCTCATAAAACATGCCATCTAAGCTTAGTTACTAAGTGTTTATATGAGCATCACCCAAAATTACGAATTTGACTACACATCCATAAACCAATATTTTTCATTCTAACTTTACTTCTTGTTTTTACATTTTCATCATGCCTAACTCATCTAAGCTTATGAAAATCATTCCTTCAACATACCTATTACACATACCCTTCATTTTTCTTGTGAAACATGAGTTTAAAAATGATTTTGGTGGTTTTTAAAGTAGGGTTTCAATTTCATCCGAATTTCCAACATTCCATATTTGACAAAACCTTTCCTTTTTCAATGTTCTTGCCTTCTATATATGAAGATCCACTATCTAACGCACCTTTACATGAACAAGACTACATTTTTATGATCATCAATGCATGGAAATCAAAATAAACCTATGATCATGCATGTACATGAAGATGTGGATGTCTAAACTTTAGATCTACTAAATATAATGCATGAATCATAGATCTCATGGCATGAACATCAATATATATACAAGATCTCTACTTTACATGCATGAACTAGAAGATATCTTAACATACACTCATTTACACACTAGATCCATGTCTTGTGATGGCTTGATATTCTTGTTCATGTGTTTTCATGTCCCTAGCATAAGCTCATTGGGATTAAATGAGAAAACACACAAGATATAGCTTTGCCATTACAAGATTAGGAAGGATCAAAGCTTAAACTAACATACCAGTGGAGATTAAAGGAGGAAATGAAGGAGACTTGAGTTGAAAATGTGAGGGAAGGAGGAGGGGAGGCTCACGGCATTCCAAGGGAAAAAGAGAGAGTTTTTCCTCTTTTGTAAAAATTGAAACAAGTAAAAATGAAGAGAGAGAGAGAAAAATATGCTTATATATGAAATGAATTAGGGTTTTAGTTGAATTAATTAAGTAAAAATAAGTCAAATGGAGAGGGGAAGCAAGGGGGGGACGCCGGCCATGAGCTAGTGTGTGTGTGTTTGAAATTTTGATATTTTGTAATTTAGATAATTAAAATGTAATAAATGTAATAATTAATTAAGAGACAAAATTCATTGGAAAAGAAAATTGAAATGAGTAGTTGTAAGGATGTAATAATAGGGTATGGGTAGTGTGTAGTGTAAGTTGTACTTGTGAATAGTAGACAAGACATCTACTTTACCGGTTGTAACGAAAACACGGAAAAAGCTATAACTGTAATTTTTATAGCTCAGAAAATTATAAAATTGATATTTTTGGAATCCTTATAAAATTATGGTTCTAATGAATATTCCGGAACATTTTTCTGAGTCCGTGGTCCGGGGCACACTTTTCCGTAATTGAGCTCGGGAAGGCGCGGAATTGAAAAATTCCTGAATTTAAAACTTTCAAAGGTCTAAAATATACTTTAGAGCAATAATTCAACTTCATTTACTTTATAAAACTTCTTTTATTATGAAACCGAAGGAAAGTCGGATTTAGGATTCCTAGGCTTCTCTCACTAGACTCAAACTAGACCGGAGTAGGTTTCGCTTCCAATTTCCCGGGGTTTCTTAACTACTAAGAATACCGGGGTTTACAAATACACTTTGATTGCCTAAATATTAGTATAAGCTAATACCAATCTAGTAGTTAATTTAGTCTCTGTGGGAACGATACTCTACTCATTCTATATTACTTGATCAAGACCCAGTATACTTGCTGGTAGCATATGAAATTTTATATACACATCCCATTTAGATCAAGTTTTTGGCGCCATTTCCGGGGACCAAAATTAATATTAGATTACTTTTAGTTTTACTAGTAGTTTAGGTGTTTTTTAAGGAATTGATTCTTTTCTTTCCTCTTCACAGGTTATATGTAAAGAAGTAGGAGTGCTGATCTTCTACCAATAGATCCTGAAATTGAAAGAATTTTACGTCAACAGAAGAAAGACAACCGTAGAAGACAAGAAGAAATGGCAGAAAACTATCCAAGAAACAATGAAGGAAACAATGATCACAACAACAATCAAATTCAAGCTGTACTTGTTAGAGCACTTCGGGATTACACTGTACCAACTGTTCAAGGTCCTGCTGTGAAAGACCTGCAATTCAAGCTAACAATTTTGAGCTTAAACCAGCATTGATTCAGATGGTTGAATCACATCTGTAAGCCCCGGAAAATTTCAATAAATAACTCTACGATGAACTTCGAAAATAAACCCTAAAAATCACTCCAAATTAAAATCGAACTTTGAACAAGTCCTGAAATAAAACGAAAGTAAGAATTCATTAGTCTTGAGAAAATCTAAAAATAAAATAAGGACTACAAAAGTCCTTAAGTCCAAAAACCATTACGTAAGATAAACTGCTTACCTAATCTATAATTCATAAAAATCGGGATAAAAATAAAACACAGTGATAAATTGCTAAAAAGCAAGTTAATCCATAACATGATAATTTGAAGGATCAGGAAATCACCAAGGCCAATTCTATAATTAGGCTTTGGTACGACTAAGAAAACTTTATTGCCAATAATAAAATATAGACTTTAGAAATTCCCCAAACGACCAGACTAATAATCCTAAGAGACGGAAATCACAATAAAGCCCTAACGATCAAATCAAACTCCTAAGAATCATAGAACGAGTTAGAAATTGAAATCTCGTAATCTTAAGAAGGAAGAATTCAAGAAACAAAATAACAATTAGATAATCCTTAAGTTAACCAATTGTTCATAAAACCTTAAATCGAAGCAAAAATAAATTCGAAAACAAAACACTATGGAGATCCTTTTTCAAAGCAAATTATAAAAATCAAGGTTTCCCCAAAATCATTCCAAAAATCGATATTTGACTCAAACTCAAGAAAATCATATCTGGTAACCATTACCGATATAACTCCGGATATATAATTCAATTCAGGATTTCTGAAAAGCAGTAAGAGATATTAAGTACTTATAAAAATAAAATTTAAAATAAATTTCTCAAACTAAATACGTTGTATAAACAGAAAATCTCAGTTTCCAATTTTGCAAAAGTCTAAACCGGAAAATCATCCGGAAACCCTAACCGGAATACAATAGTGTAAGTCCGGCAATCTAGCGCCCCTAACTCTAGAGGTCGAAAGGTAGTTTAAATATGTAGAATAGCTCGTAGTATATAAGTTTATTTAAAAATATAAGATTGGTAAATTTTTGACCTATTTTGAACCCGTTCGGAGACAGACTTCGAAAAGCGTATCCCGGGGCTCGAGATATAAAAAATATACCATTAGTACCGTTAGACTCGTAATTCCACGAGATTTCTAAATATATCAGTTATATAATTTTTCGAGTCATAAAAGTTACAATTATAACCTTTTTATCGTATTTTCATTTCTACCGTAATTGATTAGTCTTTTGCACTATTCATCTTATTTCATTACACAATTTTATTATTATTATTTTTTTTTTATAATGTGTACCCCTTGTTTCCTAGTAATCAAGTAAACTTCAGAAACCGGAAAATGAAACCCTAAACCGGTTTAATTCAAGCTTTGTGAGAAAGACTTAGAAACCCTAATTCCGGCTTTTCCTCGGTTTCTAAATAAGAAAATTTTATAAGAAAATTAATTTTGAAATAGTTCTTGATTATATTTCAAACCAAGAAAATATCAGATTTTAAGAAAATTTCAATTTCGGGTCATCCCGAGACCCATTATAGAAAAACGTGCCCGGAACTAGAATTTCAAAAAGTTACTTATGAGTATTCATTTGAACCGAAATAAAATAAGGATTTCAAAAATATATTTTTCATAATTTTCCGGCTTATGAAAAATACAGTTATAGCCTTTTTATTCGTATTTCATTACTACCGGAAATTAAATTGTTTGTCAACTATTCCTCACTATTCACAAAAGACCACCTACTCTACCTATTTGCACACTCTACAAATTCAACTCTTACCATCACTCAAATCAATCCCTTTTCTCCATGCTTTTTTGTCCCTTCAACTTTATTACAATTTATGACAAGTGATACAAAATCAAATCAAAGGCAAATCAATGAAACAAATCAAATCCCCTTCCCCCACAAGCTTCCCAAACCGGCGTGAAAAGCCTCCCCCTCCATGCTTCAATTTGAAATTTTCTTTCTTCATTTAACCTAATTCCAATCCATATATATACTACTTTTTCTCTCTTTCCTCATTCTTTCACTTTTCAACTTTTACAAAGTATAAAAGCTCTCAAATCCTCCCCATTTTCCCCTCTTGGCCGAAAGTTTCCAAGCTCCCCTACACACACACACAACTTTCTATTTTCTTCTTTTCCTCTCCTATTTTACTCCAAGTAAGTGAACTTTCACTCCTTCCACTCATAGATCTTGTTATGGCTAAGTGATTCTTGGACATTTCCAACTAAAGGACCCCATGAGCTTTTGCTAGGGACAAGGAAATGTCAAAACAAGAATACCGAACCATTACGAAGTAAATCTAATCTTTAAAGGAGCTTTCATACTAAAAGCTTTATGTTATCCATCCAAAAGTATTTTAAACAAAAGATCTTTTATAAAAATATAGTTTTTATATTTTCAAAACTCATTTAAGCATTTGAGATAATAGATCTATCATTTTACTACTTATATTCATGTAGGCATTTAAGATCTCATCATTATTTTGTGTTTATATGCATTAATAGTCTTTAATGCTTTTATCTTTAGTAAATAATCTTCCTAGTATATAGATCTATAGGTACATGAGTTAATAAAGTTAAAAAGGAAAATACTTTTCAAGAAATAAACTTGTGTAAATTCGGATGACTTTAAGAAACCTAGGTTAAAAACACTTTTATTAACTTCTAAACATATATTTTACAAGAGAAATGTAGCCTATAGGTAATAAATAATGTTTGGTAGTATTTTCCATGAGTTTAAATAAGTTTTTACTAAAGAAAATGTTGAAAACAAGAGATGAAGTCCAATAGAAGTTTTGAGCTAAAAATCTTGTAGGCAAAATTCGTAATAATGGATAGATGGTTAGAAAACACTATTTTCCAACTTCAAAAATGATATTTCTTAAATAAATGAAGTCCTTAGGGTTTAGGTAAAATAAATACTTAAAGTTTTAAGTATAAAGTACTTTTTTTCTTAAAGGAATCAACTTGAAAATGAAATTTTCTAAATTCGGATTTTTGGAACCACCTTAGTAAAAGACCCTCTTAAAAGTTTATAAATGAAGATTTTATTAAAGAAATAAAGGCCTTAGGATATAACTAATATAAGGGTCAAAATTTCTTTAAACAAAGTGGAGTTTTCCTAAAGAAAAATCCTTAGAAATAGTAGGTGCCCAAATGTAGCAAAGTTGATTTTTAGACAAAAACAAAATATAGTGTCTTAAGACAAAGTTTAATTAAAATTCCTTAAGTCTAAAAATTTATAAGACCTTAGACACTTAAGATTTCATATCATGACATACATGATAGGGAAAATCATTTCCATAGCATTTAGTTTCATTTTGTACTTAGGAATCTCAAGTGCATTCAAAAAACCGCATTTTCGGAACCAATATACCCGCTGTACAGATCTGATCCCTCATTTCCGAGGCTTAGATATTTTCAAAACTTGATTTAAAATTCATATTTAGAAATCTCTTCCGAAGTAGATAGAAATCGATATAAAATTTGCGAGATTCCGAGTTAAAATGACTAAGTTATGGCCGTTTTAAGTTGGAATTCCCGCTTAAGACGCGAATTACGAATTTGATAGTTCGTAAGAAGTCGTTGGATTAGTTTGAGTTGAAATACTTATTAGAGTATTTCTTCCTTTTTAGGTAATCCTAAGTTCGATGATTCTCTGCCACCGGATTATTATTACTAGAAGACCGGTGATCCAATGGCCGAGTGAGTTTTCTCCTTGTTTTGTTACCTTGATTGTGCTTGTAGTTAGTTGCATTAGATTGTAGGAACAAGATAAAAATCGATATGAATGGGGATGGGATATATGATGAGGTTGTGATGAATGTATGCCAAAGAAGACTAAAGTATATCGAAACCACGATTTGATTGGATAACTGCATTGTTCATATTATTTATGTGTATGATATTGGCTGGTCACTCTAAAGAATGTGTAAATATTTTGACCTAAGCAAAAAGTAAATTGATCATGCATCGCATTGGACATATTGCATTTGGTAGCGTGCTACTCCTACGCAGGTCGATCGGTATGGTCCGAGGACTCGTTTGAATAATGAGACCTGGGATCAGAGCTCATTCATAGGAAACTAAGGCGCATCGGGGATGCATTCCATGTGTGAGCCTAGCCGAGGCGAGTGCTAAGAGCCGAGGGCTTGGGGACTAGCAGCGGTTGTGTAGACTTCAATACCATCCCTAACCCAAGATACGGAGGGCGTAAATCCGTTCTGTGCGTGGGTTCCGGTTACCCATGCATAATTGCTTGCTCATGTGTTTGTTCATGCATAGCATATGATTGATTAATAACATGTTTGTTATGGTACGGAATTAAGGGAATTCTCACTAAGCTAGTGTAGCTTATACCCCAATAGTTGTTTAAATGAGCAGGTTTTCCAACAATGCTAAGTGGGGACCGAGATGGTTGAAGTCGAGATTGACTTCGGGATTCCGGCAAGATACAAGAATGCTTGAAGTTTTTGGCTAAGCTTTACGATTTGCCTTGTAATAGTTTTATGTAGTGAAGTCTTGGGATAAATGTAATTGAAGTTTGATGAATTGTATTTTGAAGTATAGTGTTTTGTATTTGGAGTATAGTGGATTGTATTTCCTTTACATTGTTACTCAATTATATCAACATGAAATGTATCATTCCGATGTGTCTCCTTTATGTGTTAGACGCCTTGTACATAGTATGGAAGCCTTCGCGTGATCGAGGTGGTCATTCTTAGGCTTTAATATTGTGTACGGTGGACTGCCACGTTTAGGTACCCTTGGGGCGTGACAGTTTAGTTGGTATCAGAGCAACAAGGTTTTGGGAATTAGGTGGGAAGCCTTTAGGAGAATAGGATGTTAAAGATATGATCATAGAAATGAATAGATAAGTGTTAGATGACCCTTAGGTAAAGAAGAACTATATTTAGCTCAATGACCTTTAAGGTATGACTATCGATAATTAAGGATTTGAATTCTATCTTGGAGAGTTTTGAAGAACATAGAAACAGACATATGAGGAAGGAAGAACGAAAATATTTGATGGGATGATCGAATCATTCTAGCAATTGCAAAGTATAGGAGTAAGTGACCTTACACGACTTTTAGTTCAAGCCACTGATGGAGATGCTAGATTACCCCTTGACCTATAAGACCACTAGGTGGGTAGGATTGATTGCGTGATTTCACCGTTTTTCTAAATAAACAAGTCTAAAGAAAATAAAAAGTTGTAACTCTTTTTCTAAAACTTAAGCAGCTTGTGAGTAGTATAATTAGACTAACACGACCATCTCGCCCTGTTTCTAGGAGACTACCTAAGGAGAACGTGCAACCGTCGACTAGCCTTCCCGATGAACAACAAGTGAGAGACACTCCACCACCACAAGATCTAATGCAACAAGTCATAGACATTC
The DNA here is from genome assembly GCA_024138025.1 of Combretum micranthum. NCBI lineage: Eukaryota > Viridiplantae > Streptophyta > Magnoliopsida > Myrtales > Combretaceae > Combretum > Combretum micranthum. The sequence continues at coordinate 127,384 of JAMXBD010002961.1, forward strand.
TAGGGTGTTTGGTGGATACACAAAAGCTCCTCTTACAGCAAGTGTTTGTTAGGAATGTGCCGGCTCAGGTGGAAGGACCCCACCAAGTGACAATGCAAGGAATTGAGACTCCTTCTGTTATGGCTAGTCCAAGCTCCAAAGTCAGAAGGTATAAGACAACTAGCCTAACAGTTAAGAATGAACCTTTTAAGAGGCATAAGATCAATTGTTGGATGTGCAAGGAAAGTCATTATCCAAGACAGTGTCCACAACTGAAACACAGGTGTTACTTTTGTGGAGATCCCGAGCATAAGATTGTGGACTGTCAGGAAAGAAAACCCTAAAGTGCTTCATCTGCAAACAGCCGGGACACCAGGCGAGTAGATGCCCCAACAAGAATTAACAGTTGGACAGCTGCCCTTGTTTGAAAGAAGTCAGTCTCCTAGAAATATCAATAGAACTCTCGTGTTGAACGTTAGGAGCAAATAACTTTTTGAGTGAAGAGAACAAAGATGTTTTGAAAATGTAAACCGTTGTTGTGGTTTATCATCTAGTTCATGAATTAGTTCCAATGTATATCTTGCATCCTTTTTTTTTGAACTTTTGTAATGAAAGATTTACATCTTCTCTTGATTTCATGTATTTCGTTTTGAATATTATGAAGTTTTTATTTTTGATTTTGATTTCAGTAGAATTTCAATATTTCTTACATATGTCTTTATTTCCGCATTTCCGTGTTCCGTATTTCCGATAAGTTTCTTTAAGCTTCTTTTACTGCCTTAAGACGTAATAAAAGATTTAGAATTTTCACCTAAGCTTAAATAAAATTGTAGGAGATATACCCAACCACAACAAGAACCCGTCATGACTCCTTTAGGACCCGAGAACCAAGCGATACCTGAACCACCTAACCAAGGGGGAAATGCCTCAATAGAGATTGAACGGCTTACTAGTCAGATAAGAGGCTACACGCAACAGACTCAAGTCGGTTCAACGTCTACACCTGTGAGATATGAGCAAGAAACGACGCAAGATGAACCCCCATCACCTCAATACAACCAAAGTCTCTTACCATGCTTCATAAAGTGTAACGAGTATTTTGATGGAGTTTTGGAAAACCCGATGAGGCAGAGGATTGGTTGGCACACATTGAGAAGTCCTTTAATGCTTTTGAAGTACCACACCGCCTGAGAGTCAATTATGGAACCTTTATGCTTCCCTTACATGCCCGAGTATGGTGAGAATCTAAGGAAAGAGAGTTGACGCCTCCAGTTACATGGGAAATGTTTAGATATGAGTTTTGGACAAATATTTTCCCATGAGCTTAAGAGTCCAGTACACTAAAACTGTGAATGCAATTGTTTTGAGAAGTGGCAAAGAAGTTGAGACCGCTGAATCAAAAGTTCAAGAGACCGAGGAGATTCAAGTCAAAGACAAAGGAAAACAAAAGATGGAGGAACCCGTGCAAAAATCACCTGAAGTACGATCTTATGTTCCACCAATTCCTTTTCCGGCAAGATTGAAGCAACAAAAATTGGATGAACAATTTTCAAAATTTCTAGATGTTTTCAAAAAGTTGCAAATCAATATTCCATTCTTAGAAGTGATTCAAGAAATGCCTTCATATGCAAAATTTATCAAGGAATTACTTACTAAGAAGAGAAGGATAGATGGAAATGAACCGGTGATGCTTATAGGAGAATGCTCCATGATTTTACAAAAAAGTCTACCTCACTTGCCTACCAAACAAAGAGATCAGGGGAGTTCTACTGTTTCTTGCACTATAGGAAAATTTCATTTTGATAAAGTACTTATTGATTCTGGTGCAAGTATTAATCTTATGCCTTTATCCATTTTTAGGTAATTAGGACTTGAAGAATGCAATCTTATGCCTTTATCCATTTTCAGGTAATTAGGACTTGAAGAATGCAAGGAGACTCATGTCACCTTGCAACTTTCAGATAGAAGTGTCAAATACCCACGTGGTATTGTCGAAAACGTTCTGGTGAAGGTTGACAAGTTCATATTTCCTGTAGACTTCATAGTCTTGGAAATGGATGAGGATCGTGAAGTCCAATGATTCTTGGCAGACCATTCCTTGCAACCGTAAAGCACTAATTGATGTGGAACAAGGTAAACTAACTTTAAGAGTAGAAAATGATCAGGTAACTTTTAATGTTTACGATGCAAAGAAAGATTTGATAAAGGTTCCTATTATACTATTAATATTGTTGATGAGTTTATCTTTGAGTCCATTGAAGAGAATGTAGGTGTGGAGACTATGGAATCTGTTTTAAGAAATCTTGATGATTGGAGTGATGATGAGCAAGAAGAAGAAGAAGTTGAGAAAGTGCACCAAATCAAAGGAAGATATTATGAGGAGCTTGGCACTAGTGAAAGCAAGCCCATACCATCATTGATACAGCCACCAACTCTTGAGCTTAAACCCCTTCCTTCACATTTAAAATATGCTTTTCTAGGAACTGGAGATACTTTGCCAATAATTGTTTCATCTTATTTGACAGGTGAACAAGAGCATCAGCTGCTTGGAATTCTGAGGAAGCATAAAGAAGCAATTGGGTGGACTATTGCTGATATTAAGGGAATTAGCCCTATCATTTGTACTCACAAGATCTTGATGGAAGCTGAGTACAAACCGACAGTTTAACCACAGAGGAGACTTAACCCAACACTTAAGGAGGTAGTAAAAAAGGGAGTTCTAAAACTCCTTGATGCAGGTATTATCTATCATATATCTGATAGTAAGTGGGTAAGTCCAGTTCAAGTTGTACCAAAGAAAGGTGGTATGACTGTAGTGAAAAATGAAGAAAATCACTTAATTCCTACTCGTACTGTAACTGAGTGGAGAGTTTGCATTGATTATAGAAAATTAAATGATGCCACCAGAAAACACCACTTTCCCCTTCCTTTCATTGATCAAATGTTAGAAAAACTTGCAGGGCATGATTATTATTGCTTTTTAGATGGTTATTCTGGTTACAATCAAATTTCTATATCTCCTGATGACCAAGAAAAAACCACTTTTAATTGTCCCTATGGCACTTTTGCTTTTAGGAGGATGCCTTTTGGTCTTTGTAATGCACCTACTACTTTTCAAAGGTGTATGATGGCTATTTTTTTCTGACATGCTTGAAAATTTTATTGAAATTTTTATGGACGATTTTTCTGTTTTTGGAAAGTCTTTTGAAGCATGTTTAGAAAACTTAGCTTGTGTTCTTCAAAGATGCAAAGACACAAATTTGATTTTAAATTGGGAAAATGTCATTTTATGATAAAAGAAGGGATTGTTTTGGGTCACAAAGTTTCAGTTAAAGGAATTGAAGTTGATAAGGCAAAAATTGAGATCATTGAGAAATTACCACCACCACCACTGTTAAGGGAGTTAGAAGTTTTTTAGGACATGCAGGCTTTTATAGAAGATTTATTAAAGATTTCTCAAAATTTCTAAACCCCTTTGCAATCTTCTTGAGAAAGATACAGTGTTTGATTTTGATAACAATTGTTTACAGGCATTTAACTTATTAAAGGAAAAGCTCACATCTACCCCAGTGATTATTGCACCTGATTGGGAGCTGCCTTTTGAACTTATGTGTGATGCCAGTGACTTTGCTGTAGGAGCAGTATTGGGTCAGAGAAGAGGTAAGTTGTTTCATGTTATATACTATGCTAGTCGGACTTTAAATAAGGCTCAAAGAAACTATGCCACAACAGAGAAGGAACTTCTTGCTATAATTTTTGCTTGTGACAAGTTTAGGCCTTATCTGATAGGATCTAAATTCATAGTATATACTGACCATGCTGCTTTAAAATACTTGTTTGCTAAAGCTGATGCAAAGCCAAGGTTGATTAGATGGATACTGTTGCTGCAAGAATTTGATCTTGAGATTAAAGATAAGAAGGGAACTGAGAATGTGATTGCTAATCATTTATCTAGACTAGAATCTGATAGTCTAGATATTCCCATCAATGAAAAGTTTCCTGATGAACAATTGCATGCAGTAGACATCCTAAATTTGCCTTGGTATGCTGATTATGTCAATTATTTGGTTAGCAAAATCATCCATATGGTTTGTCATATCAACAAAAGAAAGAGTTTTTGCATGATGTGAAAAGTTATTTTTGGGACGAACCATATTTGTTCAAAAAATGTGCTGACCAAGTAATTAGACGTTGTGTGCCTGAATCTGAACAGCTTAGCATTATTGAGCATTGTCATTCAAAAGAAGCAGGAGGTCATTTTGGTCTTCAAAGAACTATAGCTAAGATCTTATCATCTAGATTTTATTGGCCTAATATGTTTCGTGATTGCAGGAAATATTTATTGTCTTGTGCTCAATGTCGAAACTGGTAATATTTCCAAAAAACATGAATTACCACAAAACAATATCTTGGTAATTGAGCTTTTTGATGTGTGGGGAATTGACTTCATGGGTCCTTTCCCTTCATCTTTTTCAAACAACTATATACTTGTGGCAGTTGATTATGTCTCAAAATGGGTGGAAGCCGTTGCTTTACAAACAAATGATGCCCGAGTAGTTTTAAAATTTTTGAAAAAGAATATTTTTACCAAATTTGGGGTGCCTAGAGCTATCATTAGTGATGGGGGATCACATTTTTGTAACAAGCAATTTGAAAAGCTTTTATCAAAATATGGTGTTACACACAAAATTGCTACCCCCTATCATCCACAAACAAGTGGACAAGTTGAGGTATCCAATAGGGAGATCAAAAGAATTTTGGAAAAAAACTGTTAATGCATCTAGAAAAGATTGGTCTTTAAAATTAGATGATGCATTATGGGCTTATAGAACCGCTTTTAAAACCCCTATTAGAATGTCCCCATATATGATTGTTTTTGGTAAATCATGTCATCTTTCTGTAGAACTTGAGCACAAGGCAAGTTGGGCCATTAAATTCCTTAATTTGATGAAAAAGCTGCAGGTAAGAAAAGATTGCTTCAGTTGAATCAATTGGATGAATGGAGGAATGAAGCTTATGAAAATTCTCGTATCTACAAGGAATGAGAGAAAAAATGGCATGACAGAAACATTATCAAGCGGAAGTTTTTACCTGGACAAAAAGTTTTACTCTATGACTCCCGTTTGAAGTTGTTTCCAGGAAAGTTGAGATTAAGATGGTCAAGACCGTTTGAGATTGCCAAAGTTTTCCCTATGGAGCTGTAGAATTGAAAACTGATGATAATCGGACTTTTAAAGTGAATGGGCATTTGCTCAAACATTTTTATGAAAGGGAAAACCATGATAGTGCTTCCACTGTCATGAATTTGAAGGAGCCATGAAAGGAATTTGAAAAGTCGGGCTAAGCGACTCTAAACTAAGCACTTCTTGGGAGGCCCATGTTTAATTATAGATTAATTGTTTTGTTTTTACTAACTTTGCGTATAGTGTGGATAGGTTATGCAAAAAAAAAAAAAAAAAAAAAAAATTTGGAAAGGCTGAAAGCCGGCTCAAGGCTGCCAGCCTTGAGCCTACTCTAGAAAATCAAGGAAAGTCGGGCCTAAGCCGCCAGCGTTCAGCCGGTGTAAAAGTCAGTACAGGAGTAGGTGAGCACCGCAGGAGAAGCCGGCTTAGGAAAGGTGAAGGCCGCCGACTTAAGTGCTAGCGTTCGGAACAAAATTTACACTGGCTTGTAAGCCGCCGGTGTTTGGGCAGCGTATATTCAAGATTTCTTGGGTTTTGAAACTTCCTGATCAAAGCCGGCACCTGGGATTATAAGCCGCCAGCTTTTAGCGGCGTATACATGTAGGCCGGCAGTGTATATGGGTAAGCTGCCAGCCATTTGCTCTCGGCATGAATTTATTTTGGATACACGGCAAGTAAGCCACCGGTGTACACGACAGAAAAGCCGGTGTACGTTCTGCAATTCTGCATTTAACAGGAATGGCTCTAGGCAAAAACGACAAAAGACTATATATGCCTCTACATCTGGTTCTCAGACCAGGAATATACTGTCTAGTTAGCAATACGCTAAAGATCGGAAAAAGAGGCTAGTAAAGATGGACTTCCTAAATACTCAGTATATGGATTGGTGCCTACTGGATGAGTTTGGGGTTATTGATAAGATGAGAGATGATCCAAGATCCAACTTGGATCCGATTATTTGATATCAGGGAGCCTGCGTACAAGAACTTGACTATTGAGTTCTTGTCCACTTTGAAAAATATCCCAGACCGAGTTGAGTCCACTTTTCAGTTCCAGGCATATGGAGAGATCAGGGAGGTCAAGTTAAAGCAAATGGGCAAGATACTGGGATAATATGATAAGGAGGAAGAAAATAGAAATCTTCCTAACGGTTGGCCTAAGGGAGATGATCACATGACCTAGGAGGCTTATTGGTTTCAGCTGGTTGCTCCTGATAGAGCAAATGAGCCCTTCGTCCCCTCTAAGTCATTGGCCATATCATTTCGTGCTATTGAGTATAAGCTACTCCACCACACTCTTGCACACCCTAAGTTGCAAGAAGACTAGTCACAGCAAGGTGACTAGTTTCAACATGTTTTATTTGTTTAGCCTTATTAGAGGCTACAGGATTGATCTTGGGGTGGAGATAGCGATTTCATCTACAGGCAGGCAGATGATACCAGGACTCGAGTCCTGTGTTGTGGTGGCTACATCACCAGATTGCTGAAAGGGATGGATATTTTTGAGCCTCTATAGGATGATGAGATATTTGAGAGTAGGAGGATCTCATCGGCACCATTCCGAGGCTGGGGATTGCTGAAAAACCCCAGAGGAGATCAGCCACCAGTTCTGGAGGAGATCGAGTTCCAGGATATCTTTCCTGGAGATGCACCATTCGAGATCCCATCTACATCTGCTCCTCCTCCTCCTGCAGGCACTTCTTCCACATACGGTATGGACTAGCTTAGGCTAGATGTTGAGGAACTGAAGAAGCAAAGCCAGGAGCTCAGGGATAGACAGGAGAAAGAAAGGGAGAAAAATAAGAAATTTAGAAAGTCTATCTTTGAGGCACTGAAGATGGCCATCTGCTGCTTGAGCCTAGAGACAGGGGCTGGGATGACATACGAGACTTCCTCTGAGTCACATCACACGGATAGACTCAGTTCGGAGCATACACGGACAGCTAGCCCAGGAGACGCTCAGAGACATACTCCTGAGCATAGTAGCAGAGGCAGTCTAGGGCCAGAGAGCTAGAGACCCTGCTAGCTCTCATTTGATCTTTATTGTTTTTTATCTTGGCCTGTATATATTGAGCACCCAAGTTCCTGTGGGTAGACTCTTTATTTTTCTGCTTTTATTTCTTTTTTATTTTTGTTTTTGTTTTTCTTTTTGTAGTGATTACAGGAAAGCCAGCAAAGCAAAAATTCTCTTGCAATGCAAATTTTGATGACTGTGAAATAAGAATTCAGGGAAGTATCAAATTCTTTTTCTTATTCCTTTCCTATGATTTAAATTGTTGCAAAATAGTGAGGACACTATTTAGTTGAAGTGTGGGGGAAGGGATAAATTGAATGAAGTGCTGAATTGGAGTTGTGAATATGATCTGTTGTCTAAATTGCTGTTATTTATACCTACCTTGTATTTTTGGTTTGAAAGCAAATTATGAGGAAATTTTGCCAAAATTTTCAAAAATCTCTTGAAATTGGAGATAGTAAAAGCAATAACTAAAGCAATGAATTAACTTGTAAAAGTATCCTACTCACCTGCTATTGTGATTGGTTTACTAAGTTAAAATTAAGTTGTAAAATCCTTAAGAAACAAGTTTACTTTATTTTAACTTTGAAATTTGAAATTTAAGAGCTGGTCGAGTCCTTTTGTGAAAAATAAACAGGTTTACTTTTAGGAAATTTTAGTTTGTATATATTCTTTGAATTATAACACTTAGTGAAAGAGGTAGAAGAAACTTTTAAACTTACTGATCCTCATAAAAATAAGTCTTTGGTATTGCTATTGCATTCAAAAAGAAAGAAACAAGCATAGCCACTACTCCTCTGACTTGAAATTTTGAGTTATGAGTATCTGAACTTGAATGTTAATGTGAGGAAGAGTTCTTAGGGGTATTTTGAAACCTGGTCACTTAGGTGATGAGCCTGGGATGTGCCGACTCAATGAACTCACTATAACGAAAAGGGAGGAAAGGCAAAAGTTCAATTCATGAGCTTTGAAAAGAAAAAAGATGGAGGTATAAACCTCCAAAAAGAAAATAAATTCTTGAAAAAGAAAAAGAAAAATGAATGCAAATATGTAGATAAAGGAGACTTATAATAAAGAAGGAGAAATTCTAAGGAAAAAGTAGATACTACTGCTTTCATTTAGTGTTACTTAGAATATATATAAGCTAGAAATCCAATGAAGTTTAAATGAGTATTTTTCCTTAGTGGATTGAGTATTTGCTTTTGAATAGAATATTCTTTTGTTAAAAGTTGAGATTAAAACTTGTTTTATTTGGATTAACTCCTAAATTTTAATTATAGTACTCTAATTACAAGAAATTGGTATGGTTAGAGCAATAGATACAAGAAAAACAAGTTAAATAAATTGTGATTAAATTGGGAAAAGTTGTACTATCTATAAGAGATTTCATTTTGTTTTTCATTATTTTGCTTGAGGACAAGCAAAGTTCAAGTGTGGGGGAATTGATAAGATCATATTTTATACAACTTGTTGATGTTCAAAAGAGCTAGAATGGATATTTGTTTTGATTAAAATTCATGTTTCAGGACTAATTTGGACAAAATAATAAAAAAAGAAACTTTGAAGTGAAAATTGAAAAAATTGAAGCATATGCCGGCATTTCAACCTTCAAAGCCGTCGGCGTTCAGACGCTTACCTTTAAGGCCGCTGCTTACACTGCCAGCTTTGCCAGCCTTTAACTCAACTAACTTTACGCCGCTTCAAAGCCGCCGGCGTAGAAGTTGAACAGGCTAGCGTACATTAAGGCCGGCAGCTCAGAGTTGAAAAGTCACCAGCTTTGAAGGAGTTACAATCTAAACCGGCTACTAAGCCGCCGGCGTTGAGACTGTGTACATCAAGAATCTGAAGCGACATGAAGACAACAATGCTTGGAGGAAATTAAAGAGACAAATCTATTGGAGTGTCTAAGCCGGTGTCAAAGCCGTCGGCTTTGGGGCAGCTTCCGTTATAAATTGGTCGAACCTTTCATTTCTCATCACATACGCCGGCTAGATCTACGTCTAAGCCGCCGGTGTTGAAGCGGCCTACTGTGTAACCGAAGTTGAAAGCTGCCAGTGCACTGCCTGCGCAAAGAAGAAATTGATGATACGCCGTTTGTAAGCCGCCAGCATAGGATCCATAAACTGCCGGCGTACGAAGTGAAACAGTAAATTTCATTTAATGTCTTGTACGAAATTTTCCCTATAAATAGGGGTTCTACCCCCCTCCAACATTCATCAACAAGCAGAAGCAAAGTAATACACTTGAGTATAGAAATAGTCTAGCATTTCATAGAGATTTATGAGAGAAATTTGTGAGATTTCAAGAATTGTAATTGAAGATTGTGATACTTGAATTAGTGATATCTATTGTCTTTCTTATGCAATTCATTTATCTGATTTATTTGTTTATAATGCTATCAATTACATATCTGATTATTGAATCTACATCTATGAGTAGCTAAATGTTTCTTTGTGGGAAGTGATGAAGTCCTAATTTTGCTAAAATGATTATTGAATTTATATTATAGGATTGTTAGAATTATGGAATATTTGTATTGAATCCTAATTATCTATTTTATTTCTGATTGAAATTGAATTAATAATAATTCTGATGATTTGGAAAAAGAATTAAGATTCATAGGAATTCATGAATTGAAATTAAACAACATTTGTGGAAACAATCAAGTTTGATTTTAATTTAGAAATTGTTCCATGTACTTCATGCAATATTTTATTTTAATTTCTCACTAAGGAATTAGGAGAAGTTAATTTAGGATATTAGATAATCATAGAATTGGAAGATTTATGATTATAAATTAGATTCCATTGATAATTTGTATAGCGGAAGCTAATAGATTATTTTATGGTTAACTAAAACTTTGTTTTAGGTCTTTACAATTTCTTACAAATATCCATAATTTTAATTGTTCATATAATATAAATTCAGCATGATTAGTAAAGATTAGGATGGATTCTGTTCCTTCCCACATTCATCTTATATAAACTTCTCACATTCTCAATTGCATTCATAAGTAGATATAATTGATTAGTTATAGTAAACTAATACACTTTGATTGCCTAAATATTAGTATAAGCTAATACCAATCTAGTAATTAATTTAGTCTCTGTGGGAACGATACTCTACTCATTCTATATTACTTGATCAAGACCTAGTATACTTGCTGGTAGCATCTGAAATTTTATATACACATCCCATTCAGATCAATTAATAGATAATAACTTAAAATGAGATCAAGAGAAACACAATGAAAATAAATAATAGAAAATAAATATCAGTTACCATAAGGTGATCAAACTAAGAAACGATATAAAAAATAATAACGATGATAATAATAAAATATTCTATAGTTTTTAAAACTATTATTTATCAGTAAATAATAATTATACAAGATCTAAAAAAGATAAAAACTAATCTTAGGATACTTAGAAAACCAATAGGATTTATTTATACATATATAAATATAACTTATTAATAATTATTTATTCGTCCAATAGGTGATACTGATCAGTTAATGGATTTTCTCGAAGACTATTACGACTAGTTATCATGAGCAGGTGAGTAACTCAAATTTATTACATTATTTGTGGTTCTAATTAGTGGCATATGCAATGCATGGATAATAATACGGTTGATGTGAAAAGCATGATGAGAATAATTAATGTTATGAATTGATTACTTGCCATGCCAACACAAGTTAATGAAAGTGATAATACAACTATTTGATGTTTTGAAATGATATATCGTATGTTTGTGAGTAATGAATGATCACCTTGAGCTTGATTAAGAATTATTGGCTTTATAATTAAAACGATCATGTATTACACGAATTGCATTATTGTATACTTTAAAAGTGTGACAACCTACTACGTATTAGTATTTTGGGTTTTCGTTAATGCTTGGTTTTTCTAAAACTGTTAGTTCTTCTAAGAGTTCTTTGTTTCGTCGATTCCATTAGAACTAAGTGGCAATGAAGGGCACCACTCGTGGTGTAGCTTTGAAATTTCTAATACTTAGGGAGTTTCTAAGTATTGTTGCAGGAAATTGGTAAGTTAAAATGCCTCAAAGTTAAAGTGATAATCTAAAACGAGAAATAATTGGTTTTCCTGCATAATTAGTTTCTTCTGGGCAAGTGGGTCATTAAGTAATTGTCCTTCAACAGTAAACAAAAGGCTTAAATCTTTTACCTATCTGGATTGTAGATCATCTAAGCTTGTATTTGAGCATATGATTGATTGTTACATTACATATGATTACTAATGAACTTGTTTGATGTGTAATATGTCTGGTTATTTACCAAACTCGTGATTTCGCTCACATTCCTAAAGACCTTTCAAGTTAACACTCCAACCTTGGCTTGTTTCTTCCAGGAGCATGACTTCAGTAAGAATTTAGAAGCTGGAAGAATTCAAGATGTTTGGGATAAGTGATTTACTTTTATTTCTTACCTATAAATTAGTTATTATTTGTAATATCAGTTTATGTATTTGGAGACATATATAATATGAATATGGTCTGTAATATTAAGTTACTCGAGATTGGTGATGACAATTATTTTATTAATTTATGGCTTACATGTATTTGTCATTTCTTATGGGTGTAACTAAAAGATCTTATTTATTTGAAAATATGCCATCTCTGAAGGTATAACTGGTAATAGTATACATATATGGATTGTATACTACTACTAGGGTACCCTTGAGGCGTGACAGGTTACGCTACACATATCACTACTAAGTGATATGTGTAAGGCATTCCTTGACTATGTGGATTTCTAATCAAGTTTTAATATGAAAATCATTATAAATTTGGTAAAATTTTGGTAGAGTGGTGTCTATTTCTAATGATTTAGGGTTAACGAAAACTTGTAAATTTTACCTATTCAAAAATGGATTTCATAAAAAAAAAATTTAATGATTATTTTCCATAGGGCCCATTAATGAGCTTAACACGACTAGGAAGCATTTTGGACCTAGTGATCCCTTTCAAGAAAATCAATTATATTGTATTAGTTACAATCGTCCAAATGAGTAATATAAGAATTTACATCAAGTCCTGTTTTGAAAATCAAAATACAATCTTCCAATTAATAAAAAAAAAAGGTACTCTAGAATCCTTTTTGAAACACTCATAAATCTATATCTCATATAATGCTATCTACTTAAGATATCCTTCGAAGTTCTCATCCTAATAGACCTTTAGTAAAACCTAGAACATTAAAAGAAAGGGCTATGAAGCCCAACACATAGTAAAGCAAGCATGCACATGCTATTTACACGTTCTCATCCTAATGCAACAACCACATATTAAGTTATCAAATTTAAAGTCCACAAGAAATATATTTCTAACATCCTAGAAGGACCAACACACACAAAAGTACTCATGACTCCCACTAGACATAAGAGGTAAGGTCACACTGCAAAGAGAGGTGCTGGGAGTGGGGTGGTGTAGTTTAACAAGTCCCTAGAACTTGCCAGAAAAGAAAAATAAAAAGTATTATCATCCAATTCATCCCCTCATAGTCAACCATCAATGAGCATAGTTCACTGCGATATTCCATGCAAGGGCCCATGGCCCCACATAACTCTGTTGCAACTTCATTCCAACTCTAGTTGATCATCTAGTCTTAGAAAATCCCCTATTGACTACCCACTTGGCTTTACCATGCACTCAATTAGGGCCCTAGGTGCTAAAACTATTGCATCTTCTCGAAGTTACGATTGAGCTTGCAACTTAGTTTGAGGGTGCCAATTCTTAAGGCGTACCAAGTAGTAACCATTAAGCAATTAGGTTGAGTTGTCATTTTAGTCTAATTAATTATTCTATTCGAACAAACAACACACATTTAATGCATACCTAATAGATTGTTTTGAGCTTTCATATCCCTTTGTAAAGCTTGGTATCCAATAACTATTCACTATTGAAGTTAGATATTAGCTTAAGCTTCACTAATTTACGCCTACTTACATTGTTCTTTATGTTTAAGACACTTTGTGTTCAATTGTATCTATTTAAGAATCCCATTAAAGGTTATTTAGATTTAAAGAAGAAGTTTAGGAAAAGCACATGCCATGTGCAAGCCCGTGCAAACGTCCTAAGAGAATACACTGCCTGGTACATGGCTCGTGTAATAAGTCATGTTCCTTTGCATGACTAAGAACACAGCCTATGTATAAGGTTATATTCTTTTAAGGGAACCAAGTTTATGGACATGAGAGGAACCAGGTCTAATACATGAGCTCACATATTAGATATTCACTTAGTGGCTTCAAGGGATCAGAAAGATACACAGTCAAGTGCGTAAGATCATGCGTTAGCCATGTATCTCCAGGAGAAGAGAATTGAGGATAGAGAGGTACACGTTCTATTACATGACCTCATATACTGACTGTGTACTTTTAAGGTTGTCATTTATTTCACTTTACCGAGTCATTTAGTTGATTAGGTAAGTTAGGGTCAATTTTAGGGTTTAGGTTAACCAACCCTTATCGATATACATATGTGGCTTTTGATTCTTGACCTTCCAAGATTAGATTCTCATAATTTACCAACCCTCTTATAATCCTTGGTGTCCTATTCTAGGAATAAAGCATGAATTACTTTAGTTTAGGGTAAGATTGTAAACCCCTGAATTTTTTATCATTCTTAAAAAATATATAATAATAATCCTAGAGATAAATACTAAAACCAAGACCCCAAAAACTGACCCAAGCCAAATTTTAAATAATATCAAATACAAAAATTTTTAACCTTGAGTAAAAGGAGAACCCTCCAAACAAAATGGAAAAATCCAATTATTGTTTGATTCAATATCCATATGCTAACCAAATCATCTATCTAATCCCTAACATGCAAATCAAGATGATATATCTAAATAACACTTGACGACGAAATACTAAAACCTTAAATCCTTTGGTGAATTTTAGAAATAAAATTTTAATTACTAACAAAAGTCAAACAAAGTCAACCCATAACCCTAGACTTGGTTAAATAATATTGGGAACTGAAAAATATTAAATAAGTAACAAAAAATAAAATCAAATGTAAATTTTAAACCAAAAATATAACATGGTCAAAAACCTCATAATTTTATGATCTTACGAATATATCACAAAGCCAAAAGTCAAACCAAAAACCCAAAGGTCAACAAAGTTTACAACAAACTCTAGTGTTTAGATCCGACAATACTGTGCTCTTAAACCCTAAGCCACAAAATTTAGATAATTGTGGATAATAGTTTGTAATAATATAAGAAAGCTTAAAAATATTAGATTCGCTAATTTTTAGTGTGTTTCTATAAACCCTAATTTTTAGGGTAATATCAAGCTCAAACCTTAAACTAGAAAGTCAACTGGAAAACCTAAGTCAACAAATCCCTAGGAAACCCTAGTAGTTTAGATCCAGCAACCCCGTATTCTTGTAAGCCTTGGAAAATTTTAGTAAATAATTCCAAAATATCCTTCGACAGTAAACTCTAAAAATAACTCCAAATTTAAAATCGAACTTTTACTAGCCTTAAATCACGAACGAATCTAGAAATTTCTTAAATCTTGAGAAAATAAGAATCCTTAAAAATAAATAGGAACTCAACGTTTTTCAAATCCAAAACCACTACGTATGATAAATTCTATATGTAACTCTGACTATAAAAATTAGATAATATAGAACCCAAAAACAAATTATTAAAAAGTAAATAACGATTAACCTTCGGAAATAAAACCTAATTCAATAATTCCGAAAAAGTTAAGAGATATAAATACTTACAAAAAAAATAAATAAAATTTAAAATAAAATTCTCAAACTAAATGTGTTGTATAAACATAAACCCCCAGTTTCCAAATTGGCAGAGATCTAAATCGGAAATCACCCAGGAATCCTAAGTGGGATATAGTAGTTCATGTAAACCCCTCAATTTCAGGGAAATATCAAGTTCAAACCCTAAACTGGAAAGTCAACCGAAAACTTAAGTCAATAGATTCCCAGGAAACCCTAGTAGTTTAGATCCAGCAATCCCGTATTCCTAAACTAACGAGTCGGATTATAAGTAAGGGTGTAGTTTGGTTCGTAATAACACTAGGATGCTTTAAAAGAGAAGATTAGCAAATTTTCGATCTATTTCGAACCCGATTGGGTACATGCTTCAAAAAGCGTGTCCCGGGCTTAGAATATTAAATATACGATATTAGTACTGGTAGACTCATAATTTCATAAGATTTCTAAATATATTAGTTATATAATTTTTCGGGTTATAAAAGTTATAGTTATGACTTTTTTATCGTATTTTCATTACTACCAGTACTTTAAATGTCAAATCTACTTTTTAAATTCTTCTACACTATTCACAAGTACAACTACCCATAACCTATTTCTTACATCTTACACCTTACTCTTACAATTACATCATTTTTTCTTATAATTTACTTTTCCAATATAACTTTATTTCCTAAATTACTTAATTAATTTTGAATCTTACACAACACAAAACAAACAAACCCTCTCTCTCTTCCTTTTGAAGACCGGCGTAACTCCCCTCCCATTTCCCTCTCTCAAATTGTTTTATTTAATTTCTTTTATTCATGCAAACCCTAATCCACCAAGTCTATATAAACTCCTTTATGTCAACTTCTTTTCACTTTCTTTTCCTCTTCTTTCTCACTTTAGAAAATTGTTGCAAAACTCTTTCTTCCTCTCCTCTTCCAAACCGTGAACTCCCCTCCCTATACAGACACACGCACTTTATTTTTTTTCAAGTTTCTTACTCCACACAACCAATAGTAATAGATCTATACCTTAGTATCTTAAAACATGTAATGGCAAGTTTATTCATGAGTGATTTCATATAAAATCCCCATGAGCTTCAAGCTAGGGATGTGGAAACACTTGAGCATGAGATCCTTGCCATCACAATGTTTTAGATCTTGTTATTTGAGTTATTTTGCTATTATCTTGTTTTATTATTAAGTTATGTTATTATTATTAATGATTTATGCATATATTCGTCATCTATTCATGTTTACATAATCATCATAGTGTTCATGCATTTATAACTAGTTTAGTAGACTAGATTTAGTTGTTTTAAGTTCATACATGCATTGGACTTTTGTTTTATGTCCTTAAATAACTTGTAATAGCTTGATAGTAGTAGAAAAGTGTTAGAAAGCTCAAGATCTATGTTAGTTTCAACAAAAATAACTTTTGAAAATTCGGATAAAAAGGATCCTATTTAGAAAACCTATTTTTCAACTTCAAAATGTGTATTTTTCATTTAAAATGAAGGGCTTAGGGAATAGTATCATAAATGGATGATCTTGATGAGAAAAGCTTAGATCTACTAAGGAATATTTTCAAAACAAAGGCAAGCTTACAAAGGTGATATTTCAAACTCAAAAATAAGTTTTAAATTCGTAATAAAAGAAGCTTGAAATGTAAACACCTATTTTTCAACTCCAAAACAAGATTTTTATTAAAGAAATGGAAGCCTTAATGGGTAGGTTTGATTAGGAAATAGTTTTTGAAGGACTAAATGAGTTTTACAAAGAAAACAAACTCAAATAAAATTTTCAAAAATTCGGATTTGAAAATAGCCATTATTTAAACACCTATTTCCAAATGCTAAAATGATAATTTTTATAGGAAAATGAAAGTCTTAGGGAATACAGGTAATAAAGACCCCATTTTTGACAAGAATAAGAGAAATTTATCAAAATATAATCTTAGAATAATAAATGGTTTTCAAGAATAGGTAAAACAATGTTTTCATTTTTTAAGATTTTGTAAAATTCGTACTTAGGCAAACCACCTATTTAAACAACAATTTTCTAACCCCAAAATGAAGGTTTTTATTAAAATAATGAAGGTGATGGCTATATAGGTCATCAAGGTTCAGTTTTGATGAACAAATGTGATTCTTCAAGAAAGAAAACCACTTCTCTTAAGTCTAGTAATTTCAAAAGTTTTGCAAAGTAAAAGTTTTTCAAAAAGAATTCTTAATATTATAACATTAAGGATATACATATAGATAGTCATTCCATGACCTTCATGATAATAGTTTGTAGGTATTGCATATATACATAGTGCACTTATAGAAACAAAGTTAGAAAAGTAAGGTCACATACTTCTTATTAGATAGTATCTAAGTACATGAGAAATTAGAAATTTCCAACACCCATCAATCATGCATGGTATTGAGTTATATATGTATATAATAGAGTCCTACAAAATATAAAGATAGCTAAGTATCTATCAAAGCTTTAGATAATGCTTGAAATGAAACTAGAAGTTGAATTATGGAAAGGTGAATCCGTATATTATTCTGTACGTTTTTGTTCATAGACCAAATGACCTTGTTTGTTAGAAATAACTCTAGAAATAGATAGCTTTCGTTGAATAAGTAGAAATCGGTATATAATATGAAATTCCGAGTTAAAATGACCAAGTTATGGCCGTTTTAAGTTGGAATTTCCTCTTAGATGAATTTTGACAAACTTGATAGAATAAAATTTATAAGCTCATTCAAACTCCATAATAATACTCATTAGAGTTATTTTTGTAAACCCTTGAATTTTAGGAATCGGTTTTAAGCCTAAAACCCTAAACCTGAAGTCAATCGGAGCTCTAAAGGTCAACAAAACCCTAGTTAGATGTAATAGCTTAAGTCCGGCAATCCCGAATAAGAAACTCGGTGAGAATAAGTTGAAGTTTAGAATACAGAATAGTGCGTAACTATCTAAGAAAACGTAAAAAGATCAATTAGTAAAACTGCAACTCGTTTCGAACCCGATCGAACACGATTCTTGAAAAACGTGTCTCGGGGCCCGGAATAGTAAAAATATTCCGAATATACTGTTAGACTCGTAAAAATATAAGGTTTTCAAAAATATCAATTTTGTAATTTTTCGGTATGTAAAAATAACAAATATCGCATTTATACCGTATTTTCTTACTACCGGTACTTTATTAGTCATATCTACTTTACATTACACTATTCATTACTATTCTACACTATTCTTTTATCTCTACTTTTTCTTACACCTACTCTTACACACACCATAACCTATAACCTTTACTTTTTACCTTTCCCATAACTTTATTTCACATCTACCTTACTTATTACTTCATTTAATCCACAAAATACAAAAAAATAAAATCTCTCCCACTCTCTTTTACCTATGGCCGTGCCCCCATGCCCCCTTTCTCCTCAATTTGTTTCAATTTTCTTTTATTTTAATCACATAAAAATCACTCTATATTTTTCCTATAAATACCCCCCTCCTCTTTCACTTATTTCACACAATTACTACCCACAAATTTCTTACTAAACACTCTCTCAAATTCTCCTCTCAAAACTCTCTCCAAATATCCTCCCAAACTCTCTCAAAATAATTCCAAAACCACTTCTACCTACAACAAAACCCATAACTACATAACACTACCAAAGTCATCTTTAGGTAAACTTTCCCTATTGTTTCCTTCTTCTCATGTCATGTAACTTTACATGACCATAGTGTGAGTTTCTAAAGACTAAATGTTATGGAAGCTACATTATGTTCATATATTGTTCTTGTTCATAAAAATCTATTTATGTTTATGTTATTATTTTTGTTCATATTATTGTTACTATATTTAAGTATTATTAAATAAATATATATATAGATATTCTTTAGAGCATATAAGCTCACTTGCAATTTATTTACTTTATGCAATGCAATTTATTTATTCATTCCTTGTTATTTTAAGATTAGTCTCTAGTCTTAGACTTGTCCTCATCAAGTCAAAACAAATTTTTCTTTCTTTCATTTTTTTTGGGACTAGTCTACTTCTTAGTCCCGAGAGCCTTGAAAAAGCTAAGACTCTTAATACTTGACTTTATTATTTATGTTATTTTGTTGCTATCATTTCTCATAATTCATGTTTATTTAAATTGCTGTCCAAAATTTCAAGTTCTAAAAACAATTGACAAAAAGGAGATTTTGACACTTAGAAATTAATTTATGCAAAATATAGATTTATGGTTTAAAAAAAAATAAAGTTATCTCTTTTCAAGTAACAAAAAGAACAGACTAAGATTTTAGAAACTACTTCTTAAATAACTTATTATCCCACTTTGTTTTTATAAAGAAAATAAATTTTTAACAAGAATGATTTCTATGAAAAACATAACATGAGGAAAGGATGACGAATTTTCAAATAAAGATCTTTGCAAACAAATAGACAAGGAAAATTGTATAGGAAAAATAAATCGGAGAAAATAGCACTATTACGGAGAACTTAGAAAGAAGAAAACTTATTTTCAAAAAGTTATTTAAAAATAATAATAAAGCAAACATAAAACACCCTTAGAAAACAAAGGAAACAAAATATTCATTTCAAAATATTTACAAAATGAATTTCTTATAAACAATAGTTTTCTAAACTTCTAATTAATATTTCCTTACTCAAGAAACATGATTGGACAATAAACACTTGAGCATGAATGAATATGAGCTATGTAGCTATAAAAAGAGGATTTTTTAACTATATAGATAACTAAGTATTTAACAAACAAATTTTGATTGATTGAACCAAAGTTGTTTTTGAGTTGGAAAGTTCGTGGCGAATTTTTATCGCCACTGTTTCAGGGCCTAAATGATTCAGTTTGATAAAAATAATTTTAGAAATGAATAGATCTTTTCGAATAGGTAGAAATCGGTATATTATATGCGTGATTCCGAGTTAAAATGACCAAGTTATGGCCATTTTAAGTTGGAACTTTCCTTTATACGAACTTTAACGTTCTTTTGACATTGTCTTGTCAAAATTTAAGAAAATCATCAAGAAATACTCATTTTGGGTATTTTCTTTGGCTAGGTGACTCCGAGGAAGGATACCTATATCCCGAAGATTATTTCGATCAAGTGGAGTGTGTGAACGACTCGTCCGTATAGAAGAATAGACAACATGGCATCGTGAGTTTATTTCCTTTGAATGTTATAGTTGTTGTGCTTGTAATTTAGTTGCATTAGAGCTAGGAAAAAGACAAATGGATATGTATGTAAAATAATTCTTTGAAAGAATCCTAAGGATATTGAGGCCGGAATTGATTAAATGTTTGTTTTAGTATAACACTTGCTTTGTATGAAATTCTTTGATCGCCTTAATTTGATAATAATAATATTATGATATCATAAATAAATGGATTCATGCATACCACGAAGTGAGGCACATTACATTTGGGTTATTATCCTTGGGGGAGAAGGATAGTAAGCTCATGTCGAAAGCAACACTTGGCGGAGTGTCCGAAAGCGATTACTTAGTGACGTTGAAATGCTTGGCGGAAGATCCGAAAGCAAGGCTCGATTCAAGTAAACTTCACATCTTGGCGATATTGGTCGTAAGCATAAATCTTTTTACTAAAACTACTTGTTTGAGGTTATGTATCATCAAACCCCGAATGGAGGGCGCAAATCCCTTCAACATATAGTTTCCGGAAACTATATGCCTTGTTTGCCCACGTGTATGTTGCATCTCATTTGATTGCTCAAACAACTTGTTTGAAATTTTGTTACAATATGTTATTTATGGAAATAGTTCTCACTAAGCCTGTCAGCTTATACCCCAATAGATATCTTTTGCAGTTCCCTTACCTGTGGTTGAGACCACGAGGACCTTGCAGTCAGGTAATTTCTTTTTGGATAAGGAAATTTTAAGAAGTTTAGTATTAGAAATGATGTACCAATATTCTTGTAATAGATTAGTGAATTAGGGAAATGTCCCTAAATTTGTAAAGATCATTTTATAAGTAAATTGAATATTATGAATCCTCTTTTCTTAATATGTTATTATATCTTCTTAAGCTTCATAATTCCATGAATGGCCTCTAAATTATGAAAGCACGCCTTACACTTAATATAAAAGCTTTTGGGAATGGCTGAGGTTGTCATACTTAAGCTTTAATATTGAGTGTGGCGGACTGTTACGTTTAGGGTACCCCTTGGGCATGACAGTTTAAGTTGGTATCAGAGCATGGTTAAGAACCTAGGAATCAAAGTATAGAATTGGACTTAAGAAGAATGGAATTAAGAATAGAAATCAGAAAGACTTAGATGTGATAGAATGGGTAGAATAAGCTTTCTAATCGATCGATCTCTTTTACATCGATCACCATATATGAGGCCCGTCTTCAAGCTAAGAACTTCCGAAGAGGACCCTTCGAAAACTTGGAAGACTACCGATTGAGACTTAGAGTATTATGTGAGGAGTTTGCCTTAGCAGGATAACCTAAGACCGTTCGGGAGATGTTTTTAATTTGGAAAAGAGGAATGATGTAAACAGAGTGGAAACAAGTGGTACAGACAATCCACAATTGTGACATAGGAAAGAGAATGACCGAGTTAGAAATGATTTATGCGGTGGAACGTATCGCTGCCATCGCTGAAGATAGACCTATGTTGAAGGAAGCAACATTCATCCTTAGGGAAATGGAGGTCGCACTTCACCTGACTTCCAAACTTGGACAAGAATTGGACCCGTGTATGTACGTTTAGCACACGACAACTTGATGGATCATCTCGAATGGATGAAGGCTGACATCAACGATATTTTCCACTGGCGTGGAGTGTACCAAGAAGTTCTGTAGCCACCAACTCAAGTGTCCACTGAGCCACCCACCTTTACAGGAATCCAACTAAGGAGAAATGAGACCCTACGTCTACGAGTGGATGGATCGTGATAAGAGATGAACTGATGCAAGAAGCAAGTGAAAGTTCGGAGGACGAATCGGATGAGAATCAAGAAGAAAGACCGAGACAAGAGACTACTGTTGGAGAAGGGGAACCCGTAATAGCACTAAAGAAAGAATCATTCGCTACTTAGAAGGATGACAGACTCGAAAGGGCAAGGAGCAGACTCGGCCATGAACACGGACAGTGCTCCACCTAATGAGAACAACAACATGGGGACAGAAGGAGCTGTTACTTGGAGAACTATCCATGACATAGTGCCATAATTGACTGAGGAAGAACTGACCGACATACATGAAAGATCTAGGGAGGCAGCCCGAAAAAGGAGGAAGTATTTTAAGCAATTCATGAGGATTGGAACCTAGGATCATCCAGCAGTAATCCTGAGGATGCGCCGAAGAATGAAGAAAGGAAGGAAGAAGATTGAGAATATCCCTAGAAGTCTAGCTTAAATTTTGTAGTTAAAGACTTGATCCGCGATCTCATTCTATCTCTAAGTTTATTCGAAACAATGTTTTGTTGCTTTCTATTAATTTCCCTTTTTGTGATTTTCCTTTGATTGAATATTTCTATTTCCATGTGTAAATTTTATTTCAATATTAACGATGTTATGCCTTAATTTAATCTCCAGAAATTGTCTTGATTTAAATTTTATTATCTTTTATGTATGTTAAAGTAACCATTACATCCACCAATTTCCGACAAAAATTTAATTAAGCTATAAAAAATTACTAAAACCTAACTTAGGAAAATT